>JAQBSW010004320.1:0-70664 GCA_029291075.1 Eudiplozoon nipponicum
ACTAAACAATTTAGATATAAGTGACTTCAACTGTTTCTGTCATGTCAAAATCTGCCCACCTGGTTTCTTAAGCCAATCTGGTGCTGGATGAGAAAAGAGCTCTACTGGGCAATCGAATTGAGAGCATACGCAAAACGTGACCGAGCCAACGACGTTGATGGAGTCTTATTCGTTTTTCTAACGAGGAGCAGCTGTTGGTAGATCCAAAAATATGTCTACAGATATCAATGTTGTTTATTTGTTTTTGGTAACCAACATGTGCTTCTCAAACAACGATGGTCGATTGTCTGTAAGCGTCTAAAATCATCAACTCTAAGATTCAAGGCTTCACTAGCGTATGGTAAAACTTCGCATATAGACGCATTGTAAATACCGCCTTCAATGCGTTGTGAAATACTCACGTTTCCCAATAAATGGCGAAGGTTCGAGAAAGCTACTCTAGCTTTCGCGATTAGCAGTCTCACATTGTCAGACATATTGCCTACGTTATTGATAGAGCTCCAAAGATATGTAAACCTGCCAACTATGCCTAGATCTTCATTCTGCAGTCCAGATTTAGATTGAGTAACCCTCTAAAATATCTTACATTTAGAGGGTGCGAATTTCCTACCGAGATGGCACGAGCAGCATCTCGATTGCTGAAAAATAGTACGATATCGTCTGCATAGTCACAGATCGACTAGTTTACCGCCCGGGCGAACTTCAACGCCTGCATCCTGAATGTGTGGAAGAGTGTTGTTCATAATATCATCGATTACAAAATTGAAATGAAAGTGGGAAAGTGGAGAGCCTTGACGAACACCACTACTGGTTTTCGATATAAAGTAAACGACATTGGACCCAATGATTTTATCAACATTTATCCAATGCATAGTATTCACAAGAGAAAGAAATAAAAGTAACATTAACAGAAGTATTTCCAAAAGTTTCCTTTTGTTTGTTCACCTTGCAATATTCAGCAGATAGGGCGACCCGACGTGATTTGCGCGACGGACGATGCAGGGTGCAATAATTTACATATAAAAATATCACGTTAAAAAAGTTGAAGGTTCGAAAGAAAATATTTTTACTGTCTAGGGTAATTGTTCTCGACTTAATGAAAAAGTACAATGACTTATCATCACGGTTTTCGCATATTCACTTAACCATTATCACGTTCAACTAATGAGTTAGTTTCAACAGCTCAAATTTATATCGATAGCACCCTAGAACGTAGATTTCGACTTCGAACCTCGATACTGGAGCACGCCTCCGCTTTTCTAAAAGAGAATGAACCCATACCCAAGACAATTAATAAAATATGACTATTGAAAGAAATGAAAAATGTCATATAATTCCAACTAGAATTTTATTTCTCATTAACATATGGGTACTTCATAGTGTTAAAGAAGCCCTTGTGAAAAAATGCTTCCTATGACGCTCAATTCACCTACGCGTATTTGAACTACATATTGAGTCACATTAAATGCTCTAAACAAGCAAACAGATTCAATGTGCTTCAATATTGATCATCTTTAAACGATAATTTCCACGCTTGCTACTATATTGAAAACAATAAAATAAATGAAAACAATGCATAAAAACTACCAATACCTCGATTTGATCTAAATGATCCTGAATATATTTCTAAATCAGTATAAAGTAAATCTAGCATATGCAAATGTAATCCACTTATGTACAGACACGATGCCACCTTCAGAAGTGATATTTGGTTCACGTATATTGGCAGGATTTTAAAAATGCCACTTTTAGTTTATACTGACAATAAAATATATTAAACAATTCTGCTAATATACGTCAGTTCTACATCATTCTCAGCTTTTAAATATCTGTATTTTATTAGTATAAAAGCAGTCTATAAAAAATATTTATAAATAAGTACATTTATGTCATTATGTCATTTATAACAGGAAAAAAGCTGCAGCACACTAGATGAACGTGTGTATTGCGAGACTGATCAGGCGCTGCTAATTTTGTCCGCAACTCATATCGATGATAGACAAGGATCACTACGAGCCATTACATACCAATTATTTTTTGATATACCTAAGGCCATCAAATCAATTTCACTTCTGCTCCATTTAGAACGTTTTATTCACTTACAGAATATGCGGTAGGCTACATTAGTTAATTAAATGTTGGCCACATGAATGATTGGCGATCGCTAACATAAGTTCAATCTAGCATGGCGAGTTTATCCGAAATTTCACAAAGATTATTGTTGAATCCCTCAATTGAACTTAGCGCTATCACAACTGTCGGAATCCAGCTGAATCATTTGAAACATGGCTACAATATTTCTGCTATTCGACCCCTATTTAATCCCCTTTTCATCCATTCCATAATTTTGTTACTCAAAGTGTAGTCCATCCTTAGAAGAAATGACTAATAATGATAGAGAAGGATACTACTGAAATATCACTCTTCTAAAATCAATTTGCTGAAAACAAAACATATTTAGGAACTGCATTCCCTAAATCACAATATTTCTTCACTCATTTTACCTTCTCTTGGCTATGGCATAACGCTGGACTCTCCTGTTTTTCAACGTAGAATTCAGCTTTCTAATTGACTACTTTAATCTTTAATCCTTCCTTCTCAAACTTATTCAATATGCCATTATGATTAATCAGATCTTTAATCATTCAGCGTCGCCCCGACCACAACAAGTCATATCTCGCTTCCTTAGTCGGATTTACAGAGACAAACAATATAAATGGGACTTATTATGACATATGGTTTTTATGGTTTACACAGCACATCACAATGTTGGCTGTCCTATATAAAATATATAACAATCTAACTATTAATTTAACATCCCACTTTGAAATCGTACTCAACTCGACGAGGCCATAAATGACACAAACCAACAGTGTATATCTTTTAACAATAACTGATTGCGCGGATGGGGGCAACAATTCTTTAAATTAAGTTTGCGAGCTTGAAGTAAACACCAATCCCATTGTATTTAACTCTACGAGGCCATAAATAACACAAACCAACAGTGTATATCTTTAATAACAATATATTTATTTGGCATCAAAGGCCAACAGGCCCAATCATTAAAAAAAACGATCAAAGGTAGGATATGTGGAGGCGAATGAAATTGTAACTAGCAAAGTATTTAATAACAGGGGGGGGAGTTGAGGAAGAAAAATGTTTTCAACAACTTCATGATAGATGAATCTGGTGAAAAATAAAAAAGAAATTCCATTAGCATCCTTATTTCTAAATTTAATTATCTTCCTAGCCGATTAAGGAAATGCATCTATGCAGTTCACTCTTATATTTTCGTAATTTATGAAATAGATAACTCCAAAAGTAACGCGTTTGTCATTTCAACTCAACAAGACAGCATTTAGTGCAAATTTAGCTTTATAAATTCAGAATTGCCGACACATTTACAATCTTGGTTGACCTGAAAATTTCCCGGCAACCTGATCATTAGTTAAGTTCATATCCTCATACCTCAACGCAAACCACGTGTATTAAATGAAAGGTAACTCTAGCAAACAACTTCTCGCGGACAAATTTACACGCTAAATTCGATCTAAGTGAATCGCCTGCGCAGGTGTGCAGTTAAACTGGGTCAACAAGGGCCAGATGCCCACAATTCAACTAATAATGGTGATTTATCGTCGAGCTATACTTATTTCGATAGTCAGTAACACCTTATTAAAAAATTTATTATTATAATCAATTAGCCGAAATTGATGTTAGCCAACCTGATTAGGACCAAAATGGTTATTACCAAAGGACAAAGCATCAGACGACGAAAGGCCCAGAGCCCTTGCATAAAGATTTAATCTGTAATCTAAAATTTCACATATTTTCTTCCCAAACCCATCAAGTATAGCACAATCCCCACCCGATGAAAGCATTAAAGGATACCGTTGTAATGAACAAAGTGCCTAAAAATTAAACAGTAAAGAACTTTCTTTTCTGTAAGTATGAAAGCTTGATAGTTGTTTTTCCTTCGCTTCTTTCACTAGTTCTTTTAACCAATAAATAAAAAGGCTATTTTGATTGACAGGTTTGGGCTTTTTGCGGATGGAAGACATTTTGAAATATGCGCATTTCGCACTTAACCATTTATTCGACATTGTGTAACGATTGTAAACGCCCCGGCTTCAAGTAAATGCTGTACGACGTTACAAAGTCGGTTAAGATGCTATGGATAGTTATTGTTCTCTGATAGGGGCCCTTAACAGGGCCGGTCGTGCGTTCTCCGGAAAATGCCGAGTGTGAAGATGTCCTAGAGCTTTGGGTTGACTCTGGCTGTGGCTCCTTCTGTTGTTGCGTTGTAACCTCGATGTGGAAAACTTCGTTGAAGTTCTGCACTAATTGCCTCGCCTCGCTGGTTGTACTGCAACAAGATGAGTCACGGATGTTGCCAATTGTTGGTGAAACAAATCCAATAACCAGCGTAGGTAATGGCAGCCGACAGCACGCACACGTTACGCAAAGCAGAAGACAAACGCGCCAACTGAACTGCATGGTAGATTGCTGTGCTTAAATAGCCATGCCATAGTAATATATGTCTACTTGCACACTATTGGTTAACGGCAAGTTTCGCATATTTCTCATTGGGGCAGCGTAAATAAAATTGAAATGAATTTACGCAATATGTCGGCAATTAATTTGTCACATTTCAACACTTTCCGCTCTGAAAAAAAGGAAAAAATTCCTCTCTGCTAGGCTAGATAAGAAATGCATGACAGAGTTCGAACCAAGTTAAGCAAAAAGAATAATGTACCATAAATCCTGGGCTTAAGTATGCTTGTTAGTTGCTTCAACAATGATATGATGTCAAGTTACCACTAGGATATGCTACACAAATTGTTAGCTCTAGTGGTCGGTCATACCGCGTGAGGCAAAATAGAGCAGTGTAAGATTTGGGAACCGCAGCGTGAAGATTTCGAGGTAAATCGCCTCTGAATTTGCCAGGTTTAAGTTAAAACATAGGCAGGCTGGATCGTCGTCACAGCGTTTGTATACGACCAAAAGAGCTAGAGTGTGTGCTCGACGTTGTGGTCATGATATTTGTAGAGTGGTCTTTGTGCAATTGATGAAGTTGAGATATGCATTGAAAGTGGCCTGTACCATGATATGAAGCTGATCACTACTTAGAGTTGCTACACGAAAGCGTTAGCTCTAAGTAGCTGGTCATACCAAAATAGGCAGTGTGATGTCATGTGTGAGAAATACATTATAATGTAAAAATATATATATTAAAATCAAAAGGTAACTGCATAAAAATATGTACACGAACATTGCCTCAGAAATGGCATAATACCAAAGAACTGTTCAAAAATGCTACACAATTGTTAGCTAAGAACAGCTGGTTATGCCACGTGAGATAAATGCGAAAAATAACGTAAGGTTAAAAAAATTTTGATACGTAATGTTAATGTTTAAAAAATTTCAATTACGCGTTATACAAAGCAGGCTATTGAGATTGTGGGCAGACGGAGCCTGAGACGTGTGTAGAAGGTTGAACGCTCTCAGGATCAGGCGGTTCGATAAACGGTTTCAACCTGTCTATGCTTACTGATGTCGGTGTAGCGCCTTGCATAATAATGAAGTATTTTGGTTGTCTGAGCAAAATCGGGTAAGGACCGCGATACTTTGGTTGTAGTGGTGCAACAGCATTGTCGTTGCGAACGAGTACTCTCTTGCAGCTGTGGAGCTGTGGGTGAACGAAGACTGGACGAGGCGTATGTCTCGGCTGCTGTTCAGACATGTTACCGAAATGAAGTCGAAGGCGGGTAGCTTCGTCTTGTGGGTCATCTTGTGCCGGTAGTAGACGTGGGAGCTGACTAGGCAGGCGTAGATCCATGCCATACAAGAGTTGTGACGCAGACGTTTTAATGGATTCACGAGTACGGGAACGCATGGCAAGCAGAACTAAAGGTAGTGCATCGACCCAGTTGCCATTAATGGACGAGGATGCTAAAGCAGCTTTGAGTTCCCTATGCATTCTCTCTACCATACCGTTAGCTTGGGGATGGTAGGCAGTCGTCTGGCGTAAGATGCATCCCATGTACCGCAAGGTGGTTTTGAAACGATCAGATGAGAAGCAAGTGCCTCTGTCCGTGATGACCTCATTGGGAACACCATAATTGGATATCCATGCAGAGATAAAACCGTTAGTTACTTCGTCTGCAGAAATGGTGCCAAGAGGTAATGCCGCAGGCCACCGTGTAAATCTATCGATCATAGTTAGAAGGTAGCTGAAACCTTGAACCTTTGTCAGATGAACTATGTCGATGTGGACGATGGCTAGGCGAGAAGTAGTTCGAAAATGTTGCAACTTAGAACGAGTGTGTCGTGTGATCTTGTTTTTCTGACAAATAGCACACTCTGAGACCCATCGTTTAACGTTCTGCCTAAGTCTGTGACCCCAGAAACGATCTGTAAGAAGTCGGACAGTCGCTTGGCTTCCTGGGTGAGAAATTGAGTGAATTGAATCGAAAACTTTTCTCTGAAGGCTGGTCGGCAGAACTGGCTTGTTGGGCTGCGTACCCGTGAAGTAAACAATTGGTAAGCCTTCCCAGAGACGGCATATGAACTTGGTTGGGTGACGGGCTATTGATCTTTGAATGTGAATGTCACCGCGTTGTTCCGTTCGCAGGAGGGTTGGCGTTAGTGCAGGTTCACTGAGTGTCACGGAGTTGACAGTGAATGGCGACGGCGAAGGTGGTTGTAGAGAGACGTCTGGCCTGGAAAGGGCATCTGCAATGAAGTTCTGTTTGCCCTTGACGTGAAAGATGTCAAATTGCCATTCGCTTAGACGTGAAAGCTGTCTTTCCACTCTGGCAGGGTACTTGGCGATAGATGAAGTTGCGTTTCGAAGTGCGCTAACTAATGGTGCATGATCTGTGAAAACAACAAATCTGCTACTGCCAATGATGCTGATAAAATGGCGCACTGCGTCGTGGATGGCGAGAAGTTCTCGACCGAAAGTGTCGTACCTCGTTTCTACTGGTTGGAGAGTACGCGAGTAGAAACTGATAGGCTTCCGAACTCCGTCGATCTCTTGTTCCAAAGTGGCTCCAATAGCGAATTCAGAAGCATCTGTCGTGAGTAGAAATGGTTTTCGAAAATCTGGATGTGTTAGCATTGTGGCATTTGCTAACGAGTTGATGGCGAGTCGAAGTAATTCCTCGTCTTCGGATGACCAAGCAATGATGGAATTCTTGCTAAGTCCTTTTCGATTCCGCAGGTGCCTGCACAAAGGATAAAGTTGTTTTGAAAGGCCCGGAAGGAACTTGCGATAATAGTTTAGTACTCCCAGGATTTTCTGCAACTCGCTAACAGTCCTCGGTGACTTGATATTCTTGATTGAATTCGCCTTTGACGGCAACGGTTGAATACCTTGGGGCGTGATACGATGCCCTAGAAGTCCACGGATGTAGTTGCAATCTGCGTCTTGTCACAATTGATCTTGAGTCCGTGGTTGGATAAGCGTGAGAGGACATTTCGTAGATGCTTCGCATGAGATTCTAAATCTGGACTGAATACCATAATGTCATCGAGATATGACATACAATAAGCAGAGTCGTCGCGAAGTATGTTGTCCATGAATCTTTGAAATGTCTGTGTAGCACACTTAAGTCCAAAAGGCATGTAAAGATATTCGACATATTGCGTAAATTAAATTCAATTTTATTTACGTTGCACCAATGAGAAAAAAGCGAAACTTGCCGTTAACCAATAGTGTGCAAGTAGACATATTACTATGGCATGGCTATTTAAGCACGGCAAATTTACCATGCAGTTCAGTTGTCGCATTTGCCTTCTGCTTTGCGTTACGTGTGCGTGCTGTCGGCTGTCATTACCTACGCTGGTTATTGGATTTGTTTCAACAACAATTGGCAACATCCGTGACTCATCTTGTTGCGGTACAACCAGCGAGACGAGCCAATTAATGCAGAACTTCAACGAAGTTTCCACATCGAGATTACAACGCAACAACAGAAGGAACCACAGCCAGAGTCAACCCAAGGCTCTAGGACATCTTCACACTGAAGAAACATTCTCGGCATTTGCCGGAGAACGCACGCGACGGGCTCTGTTAAGGGCCCCTATCAGTAAAAAAACTCTGTATCTTTAGAACTTTAACCGAGTTTGTAACGTCGTACGGCATTTACTTGAAGCTGGGGCGTTTACAAAATTGGCGACCGCGCCAGGATATTGAGTATTGTACTGTTTTTTTGGTATAAATAAAATTGACTTTCTTTTTCATTTATTTGGGATAAAAATAGATTAACATTTGCGTTTACGTCTTCTTTACTCTGGTCGTGGTCTTCTGGGAATTTTGTTGGGTATACATGTTCTCTCCTAAAGTCGTGGTCTTCTGGGAATTTTGTTGGGTATATGTGTTCTCTCTAAATTCGTGGATTTCTGGTGAATTTTTTTGGGTATATGCTCTGTTCAACTTTCCTACGTACAAAACTGCACCGTACGTACTCGACAGGCTCAATTGCGGAAAATTTCAATTTTTGGAAGCAGTTACTGTGACGTGTTTTGTGAAGGAATTAATTCATCTGTTTTCTGCGCTCATCCAACTGCGGAAGACCTTCAACTGTGGAAGCTGTTTGTGGGTAAGCGTTTCGTTAAAGTATATTTATACATTTTCATATTGCTTATAAATTTATGCTTTTAAGATCCCGTAAGATTGTTAAAATGTCAGGTCCAATTTTAGATATTGATGTTCCTGTTTGGGATGGAGATAGTGAACTATTTTTTATGCGCGTAGACTCCGCTTTCTCCCCGTTTCCTGATTATGACAGTCATCAAAAACTGTCGAAGGTTTTTGCTAAACTACCTTCTGAATTGCAGCGACGGATTTATCCTAAGCTTGAGGCCATTAGGAAGCTACCTAATCCCATTTTGGGCCTACAAAACGAAGAAGAATCCTTGCTTGGGCCCACAGAAACTGAGCAGATAATAAATAAATATGCGCAGTTAGACATGCCAAACCTTGGCCCCATCGAAATTTTGAGGGAATTACGGAAACGTTGGTATAAAACCAATATTTCTGACCATGAGGCTAAGGTTGTTTTTATTAACAATCTTCCACAAGCATTAAAACTATTTGCCAGACAGCTTCCCAACACTCTCTCTATAGATGACTTATCTGAGAGATGTGAGTTAGAATATAGGGTTTTGGAACCCAAAGTGAATCCGTCATCCTTTTGTTCACCCCCGCAAGATGATAGGCTCTCCTCTTTAGAGAGGACAGTGGCGAACATGGCTAAAGTTCTAGAAGGATTGGCCATTACGAAATCCGAGCTAAATCAAGTGAATGCTCGACCCAAATTTATTCCTAAACCTAATTATAACGGTAGGCGGCGATCGAGATCCCCGCAATCCTTTAACAAATATGCCCCAAAGAACTGGTGTTATAACCACCAGAAGTTTTTTATTCATGCCAAGTCTGTCTTTGTCGTTCCGAAGAATTTCCGAATGAGTGCCAATTTCCACAGTTGACGGAAAAGGACAACTGAACACAGGCGCAAGGGTGCGTCAGGATCGGGAAAAGTTTGACGCATGAAGTAGAAGACCGTACTTTCTGCGCATCAACGGCATCAACGGCGCGACAGGGAAAAAACCAATTACTAACCGACATCCCTGTCGACTCTTTTCTTCCACGCCAAATTTTTAACATAGAGAGCCAAACGGACAACGCCGGTCGCAATCACCAGCCTACTTTTTTATATGACCCGGCCAAACAGCCCAACGAGCTGCTGCACCTTCTTCATTTCAAAACCGGCGAAGAATTCATCGTAGACACAGGTGCAGCAGTCTCAGTTCTCAAGGGTGATTCGATGGCCGAGATGTCGCTAGGCATTCTTCTCGCAACAGCTACAGGCGAGCCCATACCAACTTATGGCTGCCGGTACCGCACACTCAACATAGGTCTACGACGTGAATTTTCTCACAACTTCAGAATTGCCAAGGTCTCACATAATATAATAGGCCTTGATTTCCTTCTGAAATTTTGGCTCATTGTTGATCTTGCCAATCAAAAAATCATTGACCCCTCCACCGGACTTGAGCAAAGTTTTTGGACACTTGCCTCCGAGCGTTTGAAGTTACAGGTCATTCAGCCAACCCCACTGCATCATTCAGCAAAGATAGCAGCAGCTCTTCAAAAATACAAGTCGCTTTTCGATCTTAACAAATCAGAGCTACGAGTTTCCAACACGATGCACCATATCGTCACAGAAGGACAACCTATTGCACTCAAGAAGGGACCACTGGTCCCTGCTAAACTGAAAGCTGCCCAAGAGGAATTCTCAAGGCTTTTGGAAGAGGGAATCATCAGACCATCGAAAAGTTAATGGGCGTCACCACTGCACTTAGTATCCAAATCAAACGGATCGTACAGAGCATGCGGAGACTACCGTAAGCTAAATACAGTGACAAAATCTGATGCATATCCTATTCCAAATATTAACACTTTACTTGAAAAACTCAACGGCAGCAATTTCTTTTCAGTGATTGACCTCAGACAAGCTTACCATCACATCCCGATAGCACCAGAGGATATCGAGAAAACTGCAGTCATCACTCCATTTGGCCTTTTCGAATACCTTTACATGCCTTTTGGACTTAAGTGTGCTACACAGACATTTCAAAGATTCATGGACAACATACTTCGCGACGACTCTGCTTATTGTATGTCATATCTCGATGACATTATGGTATTCAGTCCAGATCTAGAATCTCATGCGAAACATCTACGAAATGTCCTCTCACGCTTATCCAACCACGGACTCAAGATCAATTGTGACAAGACGCAGATTTCAACTACATCCGTTGACTTCTTAGGACATCGTATCACGCCCCAAGGTATTCAACCGTTGCCGTCAAAGACGAATTCAATCAAGAATATCAAGTCACCAAGGACTGTTAGCGAGTTGCAGAAAATCCTGGGAGTACTAAACTATTATCGCAAGTTCCTTCCGGGCCTTCCAAAACAACTTTATCCTTTGTGCAGGCACCTGCGGAACCGAAAGGGACTTAGCAAGAATTCCACCATTGCTTGGTCATCAGAAGACGAGGAATTACTTCGACTCGCCATCAACTCGTTAGCAAATGCCACAATGCTAACACATCTAGATTTTCAAAAACCATTTCTACTCACTACAGATGCTTCTGAATTCGCTATTGGAGCCACGTTGGAACAAGAGATCGACGGATTTCGGAAGCCTATCAGTTTCTTCTCGCGTACTCTCCAACCAGTATAAATGAGGTACGACACTTTCGATCAAGAACTTTTCGCCATCCACGACGCAGTGCGCCATTTTATCAGAATAATTGGCAGTAGCAGATTTGTTGTTTTCACAGATCATTCACCAATAGTTAGCGCACTTTGAAACGCAACTTCATCTATCGCCAAGTACTTGCGAGAGTGGAAAGACAGCTTTCACGTCTAAGCGAATGGCAATTTGACATCTTTCACGTCAAGGGCAAACAGAACTTCATTGCAGATGCCCTGTCCAGGCCAGACGTCTCTCTACAACCACCTTCGCCGTCACCATTCACTGTCAACTCCATGACACTCAGTGAACCTGCACTAACGCCAACCCTCCTGCGAACGGAACAACGCGGTGACATTCACATTCATAGATAAATAGCCCGTCACTCAACCAAGTTCATATGCCGTCTGTGGGAAGGCTTACCAATTGTTTACTTCACGGGTACGCAGCCCAACAAGCCAGTTCTGCCTACCAGCCTTCAAAGAAAAGTTTTCGATTCAATTCACTCAATTTCTCACCCAGGAAGCCAAGCGACTGTCCGACTTCTCACAGATCGTTTCTGGGGTCACAGACTTAGGCAGAACGTTAAACGACGGGTCTCCGAGTGTGCTATTTGTCAAAAAAACAAGATCACACGGCACACTCGTTCTAATGTGCAACATTTTCGAACTACTTCTCGCCTAGCCATCGTCCACATTGATATAATTCATCTGACAAGAGGTTCAAGGTTTCAGCTACCTTCTAACTATGATCGATAGATTTACACGGTGGCCTGCGGCATTACCTCTTGGCACCATTTCTGCAAACGAAGTAACTAACGGTTTTATCTCTGCATGGATATCCAATTATGGTGTTCCCAATGAGGTCATCACGGACAGAGGCACTTGTTTCTCATCTGATCGTTTCAAAACCACCTTGCGGTACATGGGATGCATCTTACGCCAGACGATTGCCTACCATCCCCAAGCTAATGGCATGGTAGAGAGAATGCATAGGGAACTCAAAGCTGCTTTAGCATCCTCGTCCATTAATGGCAACTGGGTTGATGCACTACCTTTAGTTCTGCTTGCCATGCGTTCCCGTACACGTGAATCCATTAAAACATCTGCGTCACAACTCTTGTATGGCATGGATCTACGCCTGCCTAGTCAGCTTCCACGTCTACTACCGGCACAAGATGACCCACAAGACGAAGCTACCCGCCTTCGACTTCATTTCGGTAACATGTCTGAACAGAAGCCGAAATATACACCTCGTCCAGTCTTCGTTCACCCACAGTTCCACAGCTGCAAGAGAGTACTCGTTCGCAACGGCAATGCTGTTGCACCACTGCAACCACAGTATCGTGGTCCTTACCCGATTTTGCTCAGAGAACCGAAATACTTCATTATTATGCAAGGCGCTACACCGACAGCAGTAAGTATAGACAGGTTGAAACCGTTTATCGAAACGCCTGATCCTGAGAGCGTTCAACCTTCTACACACGTCTCGGGCTCCGTCTGCCAACAATCTCAATAGCTTGCTTTGTATAACGCGTAGTTGATATATTTTTTAACATTAACACTACGTATCAAAATTTTGTAATCTTACGTTATTTTTCGCTTTTATCTCACGTGGAATAACCAGCTGGTCTTAGCTAACAATTGTGTAGTTTTTTGAACAGTTCTTTGCTATTATGCCACCTCTGAGGCAATGTTCGTGTTCATATTTTTATGCAGTTACTTTTGATTTTAATGTATATATTCTTACATTATAATGCATTTCTCACACATGACATCTCACTGCTTATTTTGGTATGACCAGCTACTTGGAGCTAACGCTTTCGTGTAGCAACACTAAGTAGTTATCAGCTTCATATCATGGTACAGGCCACTTTCAATGCATATGTCAACTTCATCAATTGCACAAAGACCACTCTAAAAATATCATGACCACAACTCGGAGCACACACTCTAGCTCCTTTGGTCGTATACAAACGCTGTGACGACGATCCAGCCTGCCTATGTTTTAACTTAAACCTGGCAACTTCAGAGGCGATTTACCTCGAAATCTTCACGCTGCGGCTCCCAATTCTTACACTGCTCTATTTTGCCTCACACATAAGTATGACGGACCACTAGACTAATAACAATTTGTGTAGCATTTCCTAGTGGTTACTTGGCCTCTATCATTGTTGGAAACAACCAACAAACATACTTAAGCCCAGCATTTTATGCCACATTATTTATTTTGCTTTTACTTGGTACGAACTCTGTCATTGCATTCCTTATCTAGCCTCGCAGAGAGGAATATTTTTTCCTTTTTTTTCAGAGAGGTAAGTGTTTTAACGACACAAATTAATTTCCGGCATATTGCGTATATTAAATTAAATTTTATTTACGTAGTACCAATTAGAAAAAAGCGAAACTTGCCGTTAACCAATAGTGTGCAAGCAGACATATTAGTATGACATGGCTATTTAGGCTCGGATAATTTACCATGTAGTTCAGTTGTCGCATTTGCCTTCTGCTTTGCGTTACGTGTGCGTGCTGTCGGCTCTCATTACATACGCTGGTTATTGGATTGTCTTCACCAACAATTGACAACATCGTGTTGGTGTACAACGAGCGAGACGAACCAATTAAGTCAGAACTTCAACGAAGTTTCCACATCAAGATTACAACGCAACAACAGAAATAACCACAGCCAGAGTCAACCTCAAGGCTCTAAGACATCTTCACTCTAAAGGATCTTTCTCGGCATTTTCCGGAGAACACAAAACCGGCCCTGTTAAGGGCCCCTATCAGAACAATAACTCTGTATCCATAGCACTTTAACCGAGTTTGTAAGGTCGTACGGCATTTACTTGAAGGTGGGGCGTTTACAACATATATATATTAATTTCAGTGAAATCCGCAAACATTGGGCGTTATCAATTATATAATTAGGATACATGTCGTTTGTTCCACGGGTTTTAGTATTGGCCTTAAATAGTGCGTCTAGTGTGGAGGAAGATAAATCCTCCGCCAAAATTGAAGTAACATTAATTGATAAATTGAAACCACCTTGGCTGATTGTAATGAATTTTATTTCAAAAGAATAATTTCCTTTATTTTCCCGAATTTTCACTGTTGAAATACTTGACCTTGAATTGTGCGCCATTTTCAGTTTTCGAGCATTACTATCCTCGACTGGTTGTATCTTCCTTTGGATTGCTGCAACTGTTTCATTTTCTTCATTAAAATTTGATCGATTTCTTCAATGCACGCCTGCTAAGACTGTCTTATACTTTTTATTGATGCACGCATATAAGGGATGTTCTGGAACAGGTAATTTAATAATTCTGTTGTTCGCGTCTATTTCTTTCCAGATTATTTGTTTGGGTGTTTTGTACGAGACAGGTTTCACATCCCGATTTGCCTAACATTAAGCATCTATTTAATAATTAAATTTCATAGATATGGATGCAGATCTTAAATTTGAGGACACTAGCAAGTTAGCGCAAGATATTGCAGGTTTTAATTTAGCAGATGCGAATGAAAGTCTAACCTTATCAGATTCTACTGTAAATTTTAGGACTACAAGCAATCTGGCATCTATGGGGTTCTCAGACACGAATAGGTTAGGAGCGTCTACAAAATTTGGCGACCGCGCCAGTCCAAGAATATTAAGTCTACCGCAGTATAAATCTGAAAAACATTCAAGTTGGGTTGGAGATACCCAAATGATATTTAGTGCTTATAATATTGTAAATCTTATGGAGAAATTTGTTGCAACATGGATAGCATTGCCTGTAAATTTCCGAAATGCCTTGGCAAATTTCAGAGACATAATTGTGGAAGAAAAACCGTACAATGCATTTGAATTATTAATGGCTGAAATTCAACAGAGATATCAGCCTAGAAGATCGGCGCAAATGTGCAAATTATTACGCTTAGAAAAAACGGGGCGTCAATTACCGTCCGAATTTTACGAACGCCTTTGCACAAAAGCTTCCAGGTTGAATATATCCAGAGATGTGGTAAACTCAATTTTCACAGCGGAGCTACCTACTAGGCTTAGAACCACATTAGAAGTATTCGAAACTATGAACATTGATTGGCCAACAAAACTCAGAGGGTTAGACGGTGTGTATAAGCAACAGGAACCACAAGTACATGCTGTAATAGCAGATTCTGTCATGGTGCAGCCAGTCAGGGCAGATGCCGAAAACAACATGACTATACAAGAAACCTTGCGTTTCTTATGTAGAGAAGTTGCTAGTTTACGTCGTGACATTTCGCAACTTCAGAGTCAGGATAGGTATACTAGACGTCGAGGGAGTCACTCGCGTCAACGCTTCGAAGGGTCACGTGGATGGTGTAAGGCACATTGCGAATACGGACGAAGTGCAAAGTGCCAAGGTGAGAATTGTATATACCCGCGATTAGGTGGACCCAGATGGAAAGGAAGCACAAAACCGGTTGAGAGAAATCCATCACCGGGAAAAGGACAAAACCCCCGCTAGTAGGAGCCGTAGTGGGGGTTCCATTGCAAAGGCTCCCAGATATGCCTTTAAAAGGCATACTTAAGGCAAAGGATAAAAATGCGACGGGACCAGTTAGCACCGATACAGAAGGCAAGAGAGTCCGATTCTTACTAAGCGGAGATCTGGAAAAAAATGCCGGATTGTCCAGCAACAAATTCATTATTAAAGATGAATTATCTGGATTGGAATTTCTCATCGATACGGGTGCTGAGGTAAGCATAGTTAGGTCAGACGTGGTGGAGACAGATTGCCCCACATTTGATTACCAACTATGGACCGCTAACGGTAGTCCGATAGGAGTCAAAGAGATAAAAGAAATGTCGGTGACATTAGGCCAAAAATCACCTTTTAGATGAAATTTTCTAGTAGCCGATGTCAAGGACCATATCATTGGCGTGGATTTCTTGACACATTTCAATCTGACATTAGACCACAAAGCTAGGACTATCGCAGAAGGCGAAAGGATGTCAACACCTACTGATTCTAACACGTCAGCAGTTAGAACAGTCTTTTTCCCCGTCCAACGGTCGCACATGACTTTGCCTATATCATTGAGAAGCACCTAGCAGTGTTTCAACCTTTCAGTGCCAAAAGGATATGTTTGAAGACAGGAGTATAACACCAGATAGAATTGGTGGCTCCGTTGCCTTGTTCACCAAAGGCTCAACCATTTGCACAACACAAGTAACAAGTTGCTTTGTCCAAATTTCACCTATTGCGCAAAGAAGGGATTTGTAAAAGGTCAAATTACAATTTTGCTGCCCCAATAGTGGTAGTTCCCAATCTTGAACCGGGCCAATGGAGGGTTTGTGAAAATTACCGTTTATTAAACTCAGTGACGAAGGGTGATACTTATCCTCTCCCTAATCGGAGTACTTTACTCCGAGATATAATTGGATATGAGGTTTATTCAACTTTAGATCTCCAGAAAGCGTACTATCAGGTACCAATGGAAGAAAGTTCGATACCACTCACCGCAGTCAGATTTCCAGGAGGGGGATTGCATGAATTTCTTCGAATGCCTTTTGGTTTGAAAAATGCCAGTCAGACATTCCAGCGTTTGGCTGAAGAAATCCTTCAGAGTTGTCCATTTGCGAGGGTATATATAGACGACATAATAATTTTTAGTCGCTCACGAAATGAACATCGAACGCATTTGGAAGCGGTTGTGACAAGGCTGGAACAATATGGATAAGTGGTCAAACCTAACAAGAGTAACATCGGATGCTCTTCAGTTAAATATCTTGGTGGTATACTTTCCAAAAAGAGAATGAAATCTTTGGAAGATAAGATCCAAGCTATTAAGGACGTAACGGAGCCCCGAACCGTACGCCAGCTGCGAAGGTTCTTGGGTATGATCAGCTATTACCGTCGATTCATTCCAGGTCTAGCCGGAATTCTAGGATCGTTGACACGCCATCTTACTCGTGAAAAGAGCACGATCAAGAAGTCTTGGCCTATAAACTTGAGTCCAGAAGACCGAGAAAAATTTCAGAAGGCCAAGGATATGCTGTGACATAACCACATTAGCACCTGTAGATTGGGAGAAACCTTTCGAGCTAATCACAGATGCCTCAGATGTTGCAATATGGGCAGTGCTACAGCAAAGAGATCAGGACATAGTAAGACCGATTTGGTTTTATAGCCTTAAGCTTAATAATAATAACCTTATGATACGTTTGTTAAAGAGCTTCTAGCAGTGTATGCCGCAGTGCTACACTTCGAGCATTACTTAGACGGTCATAAGTTTAAGTTATTGACCGATCATAAGCCATTGATCAATATACTTGGTTTAATTACTCTCATAGAGTAAATTCCCAAATAACCCGGTTAGCATAGTTCGATTTCACTGTGTCTCATATTGCTGGTAAGGAGAATGTGGTAGCCAATGCACTTATCAGACCGAATGAAGCCAATGTCGAGCTGATATTTCAAGGTCCGTTGAAGAGTTTAGATAATCCTATGCATGATTTAGTTAGTAAAATCGAGGACGCGCAAGGATCGGATCCCTTTACGTCAGTTTTGTCCAAAAGGCCAGGATATATTCGTAAGCTCATAAGTGGTAAGTGGTTGTTATGCGAAACGTCTAGAAGTTAACCACGACCATATGTGCCGTTGGAGTTACGGGCTAAAATTATCCGTGTTACACGACATGGGTCATTCATCTATTAAAGCCACCATTCGATTGATTAACGACAGATACGTATGGCAGCACATGTCTAAAGACATTCGAGGTATGGGTAAGAGCCTGTGCCAAGTGTCAAACGTGTAAGGTGTGGAGACATAACAGAACCGAGATAAAGAATATTGGGATACCAATTGAACGGTTCAGACACGTACATATAGACATTGTCGAGATGCCCGAATTTAATGATAACAGATATTTGCTAACAATGGTAAATAGATTTAGTCGCCAATTCGAAGTGGCGATTTTAAAAGACATGACAGCGCAAGAAGCCTTGTTCGCATTTCTACATAATTGGATATCGCGTTATGGTTTTCCGGAAAATGTCATTAGTGATCGCGGTAGTCAATTTATGTCCGAGCTTTTCGTACGATTTCTCAATATTATGGGAACAATTGTATTACATACTAGCGCGTACAACCCACAAGCAAATGGGATGGTAGATAGGCTGCATCGTGAACTGAAAGCTGCGTTAAGGTGTACTAGTGGAACAAGCTGGATACACGATCTTCCTATAGTACTGCTCGCCGTGCGCAACAGATATAGGACAAAATTAGGTACTTCAATAGCAGAACTGGTTTATGGAGAACCATTAAGGTTGCCTGGAGATCTTCTAATTGAAACTCCAAGTAGTCTTGATTGGGCTTCTAGTTATGTAGATTGGTTCGTAGGAGCACTTAGAGATAAGATGTGTCGTTTGGCTCCGACCAAGACTAGAAAAGCAAAAACCAAATGCTATGTGTCCTCTGATCTAAGATCGGCTTCGCATGTGTATGTATCTAATGAAAATAGAAAGAATTGCCTGACATCATTTTACAAAGGACCATACAAGGTCAAGAGGATGACTGACAAGAATGTCATCATATAGATAAATGGCATTGAGGATTATGTTACGTTGGATTGTTGCATTCCCTAGTTTATCTGGATAGATGATACGGAAGAGCCAGTGTCAACTGTACCGGGTGAGATGACGACTTCAGGGGCGCCACTGTGCCCAACTCGTTCTAAAAGAGTGCAACGTCAGCCGAAGAATCATGATTACGTCTATTACTAGCGGTCTTTTTTTGAGAAGGTGGTGTATGTGGAGGAAGATAAATCCTCCGTCAAAATTGAAGTAAGATTATCTGATAAATTTAAACCACCTTGGCTGATTGTAATGAATTTTATTTCAGAAGAATATTTTCATTTATTTTCCAGAACTTTCACTGTTTAAATACTTGACTTCGAATTGTGCGCCATTTTCAGTTTTCGAGCATTACTATCCTCGACTGGTTGTATCTTCCTTTGGCCTGCTGCAACTGTTTCATTTTCTTCATTAAAATTTGATCGATTTCTTCACTACACGCCTGCTAAGACTGTCTTATACTTTTTATTGATGCACGCATAGAAGGGGCGTTCTGGAACAGGTAATTTAATAATTCTGTTGTTCGCGTCTATTTCTTTCCAGATTATTTGTTTGGATGTTTTGTACGAAACAGGTTTCACATCCCGATTTTCCCAACATTAAGTGTCTATTTAATTATAAAATTTCATAGATATGGATGCAGATCTTAAATTTGAGGACACTAGCAAGTTAGCGCAAGATATTGCAGGTTTGAATTTAGCAGATGCGAATGAAAATATAAGCTTATTAAATTCTACTGTAAATTTTAGGACTAAAAACGATCTGGCATCTATGGGGTTCTCAGACACGAATAGGTTAGGAGCCTCTACACTAGTAAATTTTTCAAATGGAAGCCGTTGTAGAGGAAGATTAAAGTGACATATATTGATAAATTTAAACCACCTTGTCTGATTAAAACGAATATTATTTAAAAAAGAAAATTCTTCGTTTATTTTCTAGAACATTCTGTAAACGCCCCAGCTTTAAGTAAATGCCATACGACGTTACAAGAATGGCTGAGTTAGTACTGTTAAGAGGGCCATTATTAGGGCGGTCTTCCGTTCTCCGGAAAATGCCCAGAATGTCAGTTCGTGTAGCATTGTCTAGAGGTACTCCTAGACACTTGAGATAAGCTCTGATTGACTTGGTTTGTTGTTTCTTCTGTTGTGGCGTTGATATCTGTGGCGAGTGAGTAGTTGAGTATTCTCGTTGAAGTTCTTTAGTAACTGGCTCACTGAAAGGATCAACTGTATATGTTGCTCCGTCTCACTAGTTGTACAGCAACAAGATTGGCGTGACTGAAATTGTCAATGTGTGTGAAGCAAGCCCAAAAAGAAGCATAGGTGACAATAGCAGACAGTACGTATGCGTAACGCGCAGCAGAAGCCAAACGCGATAACTGACTGGCATGGTAAATTCACCGTGCTTCAATAGCCTTGATTTGACAGCTCGCACACCATTAGTTAACAGCAAATTTTGCCTCTTTCTCATTGGTCTCGCGTAAATTGAATTAAATTTAATTTACGCAATATGTCTCGCCGCATGCCAGGCCAAAAATAAGTTCCGGATAAAATTTCCACTGTGGCTATGCCAGACGGATGGCTCATTGAATGGTACACATCGAAGATCTTTTGACGAAGTTTTCAGGTATAACTGGCCGAGGGCCCAAGTCAGTTATTTCACACTGCAGCAGAGTTCTAGCATAATCAAGTGTTTCAAGCGTTTGAAATCATATGTACGAAGTGATGGGTCATCTTGCTGTGTTGCTTGCAATTCCTGAGAACTTATAGGTGAAATACACAGGACCGAGGCACAGATTTCTGCAGGACGGCTCAGGTAGTCTGCGACTATGTTTACTGACTCTCCGACGTGAGTGACTTCATATTCATAGTCGTGTATTCGTGTAAGTTGTGAGATGACTCGTCTTGAATATAATTTCTCTTTCTTTCCTCTGAGCATTGGGAGTAGAGGAAGGTGGTCGGTGTGGATCTTGAACTTCCGACCATCCAGATAGGTGTGGAAGTATAAGATCGACCGGTAGATAGCGAGTAACTCTACCTAATGTATCATATCGCATATCGCGAGGTTGTAGTTATTGCGATAAAAACGCGATAGTTCGGTGTACGCCATTGATGGACTGTTGAAGTTCGCGCCTGTGGCAACATCGGATGCGTCTGTGAGACTAATCAGGAGAATGTAGCATGGTCGCTTTGCATAAAGCCCTTTTGGCATCCTCGTAAGCCTGCATGTCATCGTCGTTGAGCTGAATCAGTTGTGATTTCTTGAAATAACGGCTTTCTGGCTCGAGGTATTTATAAAGAGATGCCAGAATCTAGGCAAGGCAAGGTACGAATCGAGAATAGTAGTTCTTCTTGCCCAAGAATCTTCGTAACGATCGAACGGTTATTGGAGGATGTAGTTCTTGAATGGCTCGAACCTTAGCAGGTAGAACTGTCATGCCTTTCTCGGAAAAATGATGACCGAGGAATTCAATTGATGTTTGCACGAAGACACATTTGTTGCCATGAAGCCGTAGGCCATGGTCTGCTAGACGTGTGAGTAGAATGTCAATATGTTGTATATGTTCGGATTTGAGTTTGAGAATACCAGAATGTCGTCATAATAGGAAATTACAAATGGTAGACCGTCTAGTATTTTGTCCATAACACGTTGAAATTTTTAAGGTGCGTTCTTAAGACCGAAAGGCATATAATGATATTCGTGTGTGCCACCTCCGGTGAATTTAAGTGCCGTATAGAAAACGGAGTCTTTGTCCATCGGTATTTGATAGTAGACTTTAACTAGGTCGAGTTTTGAGTACAAAGCATGACCGACAGCAGATCTGAGTATGTCAACTGGATTTGGCAGGATGTACGAATCAGACTGTGTGCAAGAATTGAGAATACAATAATCCCTGCACACTCTGAATGTTCCGGATTCACTCTTTGGTACCACTACCGCAGACGACGCAAATGGTGAGCTGGATCGTGCACAGATGCCTTGTTGGTGTAGCATGGCGAATTCTTGCTCGGCGACCTTATGCTTGTGTGGTGCCAATGAATGTGCTCTAGAGAATGAGGAAGTGGCTTCGATAACATGATTAGATGAGCTGTGATGGCACGCTTCCTCTTGAGATCGGGCATAAAGCAGGTAGGTTTTAAAATCTCGTCAGGTCGCTTTAGAACATCGCCCATTTGTGGTACATGAGGAACTGGAGGAATTAGCTGAATAGATGAGACTGCTTTGGTGCGAGTCGTGTGTTTGAGCACTGATGATAGAAATTGATTATCAACAGTGCGTACCTCCCGTGAGATAAAAATGTTCGAGGATGTCACGTCCGATGATGTTTCTGGTCGTGTTAGCAATGATGAAAGGATACCTGAAACATAGTTTTGAGTTGGAGAACGAGATCTTGTGTACTCGTACCCCAAACTTCGATATACTTGAACCATTGGCGCAGGTAAGACTGCTGGTGTTGACTGGGTTGGTGGGTTCCAAATAATTGTGGCGGAGTAAGCTGACGTCTGATCAAGTGTCTACGAGAAATAATTCGCCATAGTTAGAGTCACGGATGAGAAAAGATGTTGATAATGGCAAATGACGATGAGGCTGGTTGCAGGGCTTTGGGCGTTTGAAGCATGACTTGACTGGAGCCATCGCTGTAAGGAAAATAGTTTGATTGCGCTATACCGCGATAGAAACGTGCTTCGAGCCAAAAGACGTCGGGTGGCCAACAATTTTCGGCTTTTCAGCCTCTACTGCCGCAGAACAGGATGACCCCGGCAGTTTTCCAAATCCTCTAAGGGCGGATCATCCTGAGTTGTCGAATGTGTCTGCGCCCATCTGAACGTCGCGTCTGTGCGTAGGAATCTGCAGCCATGTTTGAGCCAATAGTGCAAGAAATGGTCACAGCTGTGATGATTCGGACACCACTCCGTCGGTAACTCTGGAACTATGGCACGGCCTCTGGACGTCGACCTTCTGGTGCTGTTTCGGGACGGTGGTCGACGCTAGTCAGGCCTGCTCTGGTCGCGTCTATAGTGGACGGCATCGACCGAGGCCGAATCTGGCCTGCAGGTGAGGCTCTCGAACAGGCAGATGAGGCGCTCTTTGATGACATAAGTTTGGGCTGCCGATGCTGTAGATTGAGGCTCGGACAGGCGTGAAGCGATGCAACATGGCTCTGAGGTAGGTGAGCTGCAGTGGTGTTTCTTCACCACTTGTCTAGACTGCCGGCAATAGGTCGTCTTTCAATTCAACGGATTCGCGCAGAAACGTGGCTATTTCTTGGAGTGCCGGAGGAAGCTTCTGAATTAATAGTTGCATCAAGATTTCCTTTTGGCATATGGTTCATCAATTCTGTAAGCCTGTCTTCCCGATCTAGTGTCAGACGCTGCTAGATGGCGCGTTTCAGGCTCTGCCATGACTGCGAACATGTGCCATCAGTAAATTGATGTAGGATATCTTTGTGTTTGCGTCTGAAAGACATTGGGATTGACTCCTAAACTCTCGAAAAGATGGAGCCCTCTTCTGTTATATTGGACACATTGGCCAATAAAGTAACATCGTCGATTCACTCGTCAACGTAGTTTGAATCGAATTGGCATATCTTATACTGGGTCCATGTGGTGTTGCGGCTTATTGCGGGGCTCGCCACTGGGCTTCCTGCATTTCCTGACCTGGACATCATCTTGTGTGTGAGTGCTGTCGAGTACAGATGGCAGAGTTACATCGTCGTCACTCGTCATCATGTGGATGTCTTCGACAATTCTGATCTCGAGAGAGTGGCTCGCTCTGTTTTGTGGCTCAGGATTTGATTTCTTGTGTGTTTTCCCCGCTTTACCGGATTCACTATTCTGTGGCATTCATCCGAAGTGCTTGGGCTAGCGGGAGGACTAGCGCCTAGTTGATATTCTCATAGAATATGGTTGACGATTAATTATTTATTGGCTGTGAGCTCGACGAGACGAGGCACCGTTTATGTAGGAGGTATTGTGGTTTTTGTAAGAGGTTTTTGCGTGGTAGAAGTTTATTTATCGTTGCTAGGCCATTCCTGCTTATGCCTGGTAGCGGTCTTCGGATAAAATTAGTTTCGTTGGCCGTGCTCATGATTAATATCAGACCTCTTTCCAATGGGTGATGTGAAAAAGCTAAGTCGAACTATCACACGTGTATTGTAAACAATGTTGTAAAGTAAATTAAAATTCACTGTTAGTCGAAATTGACCGCGCAATAGACGGCAACAAAATAAAATATTGTCAACACAAGTTAATATCTAGGAACAAAGCCATAATTAACACAATAAATAAATCCAGAATGTCTTAACAGAACCGTTAGTTTTCGGATAAATGATTGAGAAACACACAAAATATAAATCCAGAATGTCTTAGCTGAACTGTTAGTTTTCAGATAAATGATTGAGAAACACAAAATATAAATCTTAAATATCTTAGCTAAACTGTTCGTTTTTGGATAAATGATTGAGAAACACACAAAATATAAATCCAGAATGTCTTAGCTGAACTGTTAGTTTTCGGATAAATGATTGAGAAACACAAAAAATATAAATCTATAATGTCTTAGCTGAACTGTTGGTTTTCGGATAAATGATTGGGAAACACATAGAATATAAATCCTGGTTTTAAGCGTTAAATCACATAAATCTACTGCAGGTTATCGGCGTATTTTGCGCGGGTGTGTATTATAATTAAAAGACCCTATTAATTACAAATAAAATTGCAGTTCAAGAAATCTCAATTAAAACTGTTTGAAAATAAAAGTTAAGAGATTGATTGTCTAAAACCGTAATTCGTATATGTGACCCAAAGGAAAACCGGATCTGATGAAATTCATACACGTTGGGTTGTATCGCGGAGCCGCGCGTTACAGTATTATCCTGGGAATACAGTAAATTGACGTAAACACATACCACAATTTTTTACTCTGGTAGTGAATCTTTCTTAAGTCGAGGTCTTGTAGGCATTGTTTTTCACTAGGTAAGTGTATATCAAATTGGTTTGTGTGTTTATCAGCATGTTTACATTCTTCGAAATGAGGTTACAGTGATTTAATGACAATTAATGACAACTCACTAGATAAGCGTATGTCATGCCTATGTGTATGTGTTCTCGTTTGTTTTGGGTTAAGGAGTAATCAATTACTGCAAGTGTGCAATCATTCCAGTGATGAGTGCTTTCCATTGAAAAGGCCTTCATATCCGGAGGCCGAAATATATGGAGAAATTATGATGACAGTGGATATAAACAATTCGGTACGCAATCCGAAAATCAGGTAAATATAGAAGAGTTCACTGATCAGGCTAGGAAAAAAGAAATTCAAAAGGTTAGAAAGTGACATGAGAAGAAACTAGAAAACCTGGGTATCTATAAGCCTCTAAGAAATATTCCAGGCGATTCTGCTGTGTCTGAACGCGTAATATATTTACTATCGATGGATCTCAAGGTTAATGTAAAGAGAATACTTAACCTGGGACTGAACACGGCTGTTCCTATAGAATACATATATAAGAATGAAATTATTGCCGAGACAGTTAAAATCACGAATTTCCTCCCAGAAAAGGACAAAACTAAATTTGAATTGGATGTTGCCAAATTGGTGTTAGAACATAGAGGATAAATGTAAGCCGAATTTTGATTTGAGAAGATTGAGATAAAGGTCGAGAAACATTGCTGATGAATCAGAGGGATTATAATGATAAACAAATTAAACAAATGATTGGATCTGAGGAATTAGATTCAGTGCTTGGAAAATCGTTAATACAAAGAGACACTCCCTCCCAGAGTGTATGGTTTAGTAAAAATTCATAAACAAGATAATCCACTTAGGTCGATTTTGAATGTCCAAAACTTCCAAATTTTTGTGCCATAGAATAAGAAAATACACCTATCTTCCAGATTATGCATTAAAGAACACTTATCACTTCACAGACGTTATTAGTAAGTATACATTATTAGAGAAAGATACACTGGCAAGTTTGGATGTGGTATCTATTTATACGAACATTCCGGTACACGTTGCATTAGAGTGTGTCCAACTTTGTCTAACGGAATAACATGAAATACTAGAAGGTAGTAAAATGACGTTAAAGAGTATTATGGAAATGTTTAAAATTGGTATGTCCTCTAAATACTTTATTTTTAGAAATGAATGGTGTTCCTATGGGACAACCATTATCGGTCCTAGTCGCTAAGATCTACATGCATGATTTAGAAAAAATCTCTTATTGCGATCTCTCCTTAAACCAAAATTAACTTTCTTAGATGGCACCTTCTTACTTTGGAATCTTGGGGACAATGAGTTGGAGAATTTTCTGTATTTAGGTAATAAACTGGGAGAGGTAAAATTTACATTTGAAAAAGAAATGAAAGAAGAATTATCATTTCTAGATGTAAAATTAAAACGAATTGGTCAGATATTAGAAAAAGATATTTACAGGAAGGATACTTATTCTGGTATCCTCTTTAATTATGGCTCTAATCATCCGTTTGCGATAAAAATAGGCATTCTAAAATCCATGATAATAAGAGGTCTTAAAATAGTTGATTTAAAATATAGGGACAAAGAACTGATGAAATTGAAAGAAATATTCAGGATAAATGGTTATCCGGAAAAGTTAACTGAGAAAATTATAAACGAGACACTATTGCGATTTAATAGAAAAATAACCCAAGGGAAACAGGTAAAAATTTAGAAAAGCAAAATGAAGATAAGCACAGAACTCTGGTTCTAACAAATTCTAAATTAAGTAGAAAAATTTGGACATTAGCAACAAAATAGAACATAAGAACAGTGTTAAGACAATCAGTTACAATATTCAATAAACTACCGAATCAGAAAGAAAAAATAGAACCGCTCAACACATCAGGGGTTCATGAGATACCTTGTAAAGATTTCAATCTCCGGTAAATAGTTGAAACCGTGCGTCCAATAAAAGTACGTAGAGGCGAACATAAAACTGCATGCAAATATAGACATAGTCACAGATCAGATCTAGCCAGGCACTCAAAGGAGGCAGGTCATCAGATAAACTGGGATAGCTGAAAACGGATTGCACTAAGTAACCAAAAAAGATTAACCAGGTTGATAAGACAATCAATTGAACCAAAATCAGGAATGCACGTCATGATAATGACACCTGTAGAAAAAATCATTAGGCTTAATATTCAAGGAAGCCTTCGCGAATGAAAGAAACATAGTAGGAGGAATCAGAGCTAACAATAAATCCAAATAAGAGACCGCGACTATGAATCTGAGAATAAAACATAACAAATATTATGGGGTTAGAAAGAGGTAGGTAGCTAATTGTATATATAAATATCAAAGCATATCTATCTTCCCGTCTACACCTCATATATATATGTATATATATATATATATATATATATATATATATATATATATATATATATTCATTGTACCCTTCCTGTGTGCAAAAACAAAAAGAAATTTTATCAGATATAAGAAATACTTCTTTCGCATGGTCTTCTCAAATATCTACTAATGCACATATCTTTATATATAAATTGGAAAGCAAAACAAGATAGAAATATGTGAACATAGAGAGAGAGAGTGTGTGAAAAACTGAAACCAATCAAATTGTGTGCGTCACATCCAGTTCAAGCTCAATGCTTGTACGTGCTTCTTCTGCCTACATAAATCCGGCTGCAATTTGTTTATCCACAAGGCTTCGTATGTGGCTACCTCCCTTTTGTTTTTGCATTTAGTAATTACTTTGAATGCTACGTCTGGAGAACATACGTGCGATGTTTCGATGATATGTTGCGCAATAGCAGACGTGTATTCACCATTTGATTTAAAACAGGCGTTCAAGTTGCAATGTTCTCTCATTCGAGTAATTAACCGTCTGGTCGATCGGCCTACGTAAGTTGATCGACAACTTGCGCATGTATATTGGTAAATAATATTTGATATCGACATTAACGGCTGTTTCTCTTTGATTGCTGGTAAAGGCAAGTGTGTTACCCTAAATAACACTCGTAGTTTGGCTGCATTAAATGTGCGTGTCAATGCTGCTTCAACTTTCTTTTGTGCCATTCGGGAAACTGCATCCCCCTTAAATGGGATGTTTAGGTAGACAGTTTTCTTTTCTGGTCCATTGTAGGGGTACTTTTCGCTATTGCTTTCTCGTTCCTGATTTTGTACCCCTACTACTTATCAATGGTTGCTATTATTACTACCCGAGCATTCAATCAGTCTGTTCCTTTTCAGATGGTTAATATTAGAAGGCCGAAGAAAGGTTTCATGTATATATTACATCAATGTAGCACATAAATATAATTCACTGTTAATCTGGATTGAAGGAGTTGGATGGCAATAATACAGATTTTTTAATGTAAAATTATATCTTAAACACTAATCTCAGTTAGTCAAAATTGAATATATGTTTGTCAGCTGTAAAAATGGTTTTTATGCAAAAATATTATTTAAATGTCATTCACAATTAAGCTAAATTGTCCGTCTTCTAGACGTCAAAAATAAAAGTGATTTAAGTTTATCATAGAAAATTGTTTTATGCTCAAAGTTCTGAATTGCTCAACATTTATGCCACCGATTTAAAACAAATGATACATGGAAAAAGTCATCGTTAAAGGTTATCACTATAAAAAGAATGTAAATCGTTTAAGGACTTCAATGACACAACTCACAAGTGTTAAGATCACCGTTTGTAACGATTCTATCTCAGTACATGATATTAATATATTGTTCTCTGAAGTTCGGATAGTCCAAATTTGTAAAATAATTGGAATAAGTTCACTATGACACAATAGTCCACCGCGTGATCCTCTCGGATCGCGCGCGGTTCTGTTCTTTTTATAAAAACACTATTAATTACAAATAAAATTGCAGTTCAAGAAATATCGATTAAAACTGCTTGAGACTAGAAAGGATTGTTCCTAAAATCACAGCTAAGGGAAATATTGTTTAAGGACAGATTTAGAATATTTGACCTTAAAGAGCACAGCGTTTGTAAAAATTGACCTTCGTTGGGTTGTAACACGGAGCCGCGTGTTACATACACTCCCCCGACAGTGAAAATTAGTACACAATGAAGTGGGCTAACCTTACAGTAAATGTTATTGCTCTTTCATGCCGTATAACGACTGATTTTGGTTCTGTCAACACTGATACTGGCTCCTCTATTTTTCGCGTTCTTGGACGGATGGTTAGGTCGAAGTGTTCGAGAAAGTCACGTCCAATGATGTTTCATGTCGTGTTGTCGATGATGAACGTATATTTGAGACATCATTTTGAGTTGGAGAACGAGATTGTGTGTACTCGTACCCCAAACGTCGCTACGTTGGAGCCATTCGCACAGGTCAGACTGTTGGTGTCGACTGGGTGGGTTGGTTCGAGATAATTGTGGCGTAGTGAGCTTACATCTGATCCAGTGTCTATGACAATTCATTCGCCAGAGATTGCGTCACGGATGAGAAAGTATGTTGATAGTGGCAACCGGCGATGAGATTGATTGCTGGCATTTGGGCGTTTGAAGCATGACTTAATTGGAGCCGTCGCTGTAAAGACAATAGTTTGATTGCGCTCTACCGCGAAGGCAACGTGCTTCGAGCCATCAGACGTGGAGCGGCCAACAATTTGGGGTGCTCAGCCTCTGCTGCCGCCGAGGAGGCTGACCCCACCCGTCTTCCGAACCTTCCATGGGCGGAATCCACCTGAGTTGTTGAGGGTGACCGCGCCCATTTGAACGTCGCGTCTGTGCGCGGGTATGTGCAGCCGTTTCCGAGGCAATAACGTGTGTAGTGGCCTTCATTGAAAGTGCTTGAATTTCTCAAAATCTAGCTGTTCATTAATTCCTTACTGGCTGTGAGTTCGACGAACCGGGGCACCATAATGTAGGGGTACTCTTGCGCCGTTTGCTATCTCGTTCCTGAATTTTGTACCCCTACTACATATCAATGGTGGCTCTTACTACTACCCGTGCGCCTAATCAGTCTCTGATCTCTTTCGGATGGTTGATGTGAGAAGGCAGAAGAACATCGGTGTCATACGTATATATTCCACACAATATTGCACATTAGAAATATAATTCACAGATAGTCCGAATTTGACCGTGTGTTGGTCGGCAATAAAAAAACAGATTTTAACATAAAATTATATCCTAAACAACATTCTCAATTAAACTAGATTGTCCGTCTCCTAGACGGCAAAGAATAAAAGTGATTTATGTCTATAAAGAAATACAAGAAATAGTTCTATAACAAATGTCTGGATCGGAATGAACATAGTCAAAAGATTGAAAATACATGACAATATGAACATAGTAAAATGATTTATATTTATAAAGTAAAATGTTTTACACACAAGTGGTTATTGTTACACAAATGTCTGGATTGTAATGAGTAGTCAAACGATTAAAGATACATGATAATATGAGCCTAGTAAAATTATTTATGTTCATAAAGTAACATGTTTTGTGTAAACCGTTTAAAGATTTAAATGACAAACAACTCACAAATGTTTTTATAGTAAACAATCAATCATTTTCATAGTAACGAATAATATAATACACTGAGATAAATTCACTGTGATACAATAGTCCACCGCGTGATCCTCTCGGATCGCGCGCGGTTCTGTCTATTTATAAAAACACTATTAATTACAAATAAAATTGCAGTTCAAGAAATATCGATTAAAACTGCTTGAGACTAAAAGAGATTGTTCCTAAAATCACAGCTAAGAGAAATATTGTTTAAGGACAGAGTTAGAATATTTGACCTTAAAGAGCACAGCGTTTGTAAAAATTGACCTTCGTTGGGTTGTAACACGGAGCCGCGTGTTACAATAGAAAGTTAGGAAATTTGGGCATCTACCATCCATTGAAAAAGATATCCGTATCTGGATATCGAAAATTTTGGAACAAAAACCAGGAAGACAATGGATACAAACAAAACGGATCGCAACCCGATAATCAGGTAACTATTATATTCCGTGTCGCGCAACATGTTTCTTTTAAATCTTATTCAGGTACTAAATACGGTGCTACAACAGTGAAGCTGCAAAATCGCTATCATCACATAAAAAACTATTAGTAAGGCAAGTGGAAAACATTCGTTTCATTAAAATATGTTTAAAACATTGTGTAATTCCTAAATGTTTTAAATTTAAATTGCCATTTCATTTAACTGATAAAGGTAGATCTCTTAAACATGAACTGACTTTGAACATAATGAATACATTGATAAGGGATTAAGAAAATTATTTACTTTATTCACAGTATCTTCCCCTCCTCTCAAGGATGCCACTCGTAATTACTTCATTTAGGATAGTACGTGTAAAAATAGGTCTGACATGTGCATTTAGGAAATGAGAGTTATCATTTTAGTTTCATGTGAATTTATATTACACGTGCCGTTAATTACATGTAACAGATTATTTCTCAGTCTTAAGCAAACGCTCACACACACACACACAAACACACAGAGGTGGCATACGCTTATCTAGTGATTAGTCAGATGTTGCTAAATCGCTGTCATTTCACTGGGATGAGTGTACACGTGCAATAGTTGATTACTCCTCAATCAAAAACAAACGAGAATACATACACACAGACATGGCGTACGCTTGCAGACATATACAAAAACCAATTTGACAGACACTTTCCTAGCATTTTATGCTTAAGAGTTCTAACAACAAGTATAAATGGGGCAGTTTAAACTAATATTTCCACTTGACATATTGATTGTCAACTTATTGTGATGAGCTTTCCATTAAAAAAGATATCCGTATCTGGATATCGAAAATTCTGGAACAAAGAGCAGGAAGACAGTGGATGCAAACAAATCGGATCGCAACCCGATAATCAGGTAAATATTATATTCCGTGTCGCGCAACATGTTTCTTTTAAATATTAATTAGGTACTTAATACGGTGCTACAACAGTGAAGCTGCAAAATCGCTATCATCATATAAAAAAACAATTAGTAAGGCAAGTGGAAAATATTCTTTTCATTAAAATATATTTAACACATTGTGTAATTCCTAAATGTTTTAAATTTAAATTGCCATTTTATTAAAATGATAAAGGTAGATCTCTTAAACATGAACTGACTTTGAACATAATGAATACATTGATAAGGGATTTAGAAAATCGCAAATATGAACTAATTAGAGAGAAAACTAAAATAAGATCTATGTTACTTTCCTTTTTGCACGCGGATGACTTTAAATGTATAGAGGATTTTACTGTTCGCATACGTAATAGGGAGATAAAAAAGGTTCACATCAGGTACGATAGAAAGTTAGGGAATTTGGGCATCTATAGACAGACGACAGTGCTGTAACTAATCGAGTTTTAAACCTATCTAAAATAAATCTTAATGAGAAACAGCTGGAAATGCTTAATCGTAGTCTGAATACAGCTATCCAAATTGAGAAATCACCAAAAAATGAGATCATTACTGAGGCTGTTAAAATAGCACAATTCCTCTCAGAGAAGGATAAAGTTAGGTTTGAATTAGACGTAGCTGCGGCTGTGCTAACATACGCAGAGGAAAAATATAAACCAAATTATGAAATAAAAAGTCTCAGGAAAGAGTTAATAGCAAACAGTGTGATATGTTTGAAAGCAGACAAAGGAGGAGCGACGGTTCTGATGAGTCAATCTGACTATAATGACAAAATGTATGAACAACTAGACAATATAGAGGTATACACTAAAATTAATAAAGATCCTACAAATTAGCTACGAGAAGAAGTTTAATTATTGGTCAATAACATGATTGCTGAAGGAGAATTAGATCAGGCGCATGGTAACGCTCTCATACAAAGAGATACAGTCGCTCCTAGAGTTTACTGTTTAGTAAAGATACAAAAACCAGGCAACCCTTTGACAGTAATTGTTAATGTCCAACATTCTCCAAAATATAAAATGTCTAAATTTCTATGTCATAGAATAAAGAAATATTCGTACTTCTTAGACAATACTTTGATGAATTCATACCATTTGGTTGAGATTGTAGATAAATGTGAGCTTAATGAAAACGATAGATTGGCGAGTTTAGATGTGGTGTCAATGTACACCAATATACCAGTACCTAAAGAACTAGACTATTTTCAGCGTTTCCTCGTTGATCATCCAGTAATATTGGAAGGAAGCAAAATGACGATAAGACACGTCATGGAGATGATGTACGTATGTATATCCTCCACTTATTTTAAATTTAGGAATGCATTTTATAAGCAGATTAGAGGTGTTCCAATGGGGCAACCACTATCGGTTCCAATAGCTAATATCTTCATGCATTACATGGAGAAGACTCTATTAGATATAACGCCCCTAAATCCTAAATTGTATGTACGATATTTGGATGATATATTAGTTATTTGGAATCACGGGGAGGATCAACTGATAAATTTCTTAAACATAGCAAATCAGGTAAGCGAGCTTAAATTTACAATTGAAAATGAATCAGGTGGCGAATTACCATTTCTGGATGTCAAGTTAATTAGAAATGGTACAAAACTAGAACGGGATGTTTATAGGAAGGATACTTACTCAGGTATCCTTCTTAATTTCGATTCAAATCATCCATATAGAATGAAAATCGGTATCTTAAAATCGATGATAATAAGAAGCTTAAGATTAACAGATAAAAAACATAGAGATATTGAATTAGGTAGACTGCGAGAAATATTCAGTGCTAATGGGTATCCTCTAAAGTTAATTGAAGCAACTATAATGAGCGTTATAAGTAAATTTAATCATGACTGGATGTACGTGAAGTCAAATAAAGCAAAAGATGACCGGAGGGTAATGGTTATACCTGACTCTAAACTAAGTAGGAAAATCAAAATGGTAGCAGCAAAATACAATATACGTATTATTTTAAAACAGACCCTTACCCTGGGTATTAAACTTCCCAACCAAAAGGAGAAAATAGAACCGTTAGACACATCAGGAGTATATGAAATTCCATGTAACGACTGTAACCTGATGTATGTGGGTGAAACCATGCGCCCAATTAAGGTTAGAAGAGGAGAACATAAAACCGCATGCAAGTATGCCCATGTTAATAGATCAGATCTTGCACGCCATACAGTAGAGACAGGACACACAATTAATTGGGATGGGTGCAGACGTATATCAATCTGTAGCCGTAACAAATCGACTAGACTGATTAGAGAATCCATCGAAATTAAATCAAGAAATGACATAATGAATGAAACAGCCGTAGAAAAATCACTAGGTCCTATTTGGAATACGGCACTAAATAATGGTAGAAAACAAAGATTGCACGAATCAGAATCAGAATCAGAATCTCGCTCAAGTAAAAGAATAAGAACACTGGACTTATATTAACTTATAGAGGTGGAGAGTGTGTAATTCAATATCGCCCAATTAATTTTTGATTAACTTATTATTTCATCCTTGATCATTTGTTATCTTATTTCATCTTTTACCTTACGTTCTGTTGTTAGTGTAGCATCTTTTAACAAACATTTATTTGCATCTTTCTTTATCAAATAATTTTCAACTTATTTTACGACCCCCTTTTAATTTTTATTTTAACTGTCCACCTTAATAGAATACTTTTCCGTTTTGCTAACTCTAAATTATTTACTTTATTCACAGTATCTTGCCCCCTCCTCTCCAGGATGCCACTCGTAATTACTTCATTTAGGATAGTACGTGTAAAAATATGTCTGACGTGTGCAATTAGGAAATGACAGTTATCATTTTAGTTTCATGTGAATTTCTGTTACACCTGCCGTTAATTACATGTAACAGATTATTTCTCTGTCTTAAGCAAACGCTCACACACACACACAAACACACAGAGGTGGCATACGCTTATCTAGTGATTAGTCAGATGTTGCTAAATCGCTGTCATTTCACTGGGATGAGTGTACACGTGCAATAGTTGATTACTCCTCAATCAAAAACAAACGAGAATACATACACACAGACATGGCGTACACTTTCAGACACATACACAAACCAATTTGACAGACATTTTCCTAGCATTTTATGCTTAAGTGATCTAACAACAAGTATAAATGGGGCAGTTTAAACTAATATTTCCACTTGACATATTGATTGTCAACTTATTGTGATGAGCTTTCCATTGAAAAAGATATCCGTATCTGGATATCGAAAATTTGGGAACAAAAGACAGTGTAACGACAAAAATTAATGGCCGACATATTGCGTAAATTAAATTCAATTTTTTTTACGTTGCACCAATGAGATAAAAGCGAAACTTGCCGTTTAACAATAGTGTGCAAATAGGCATGGCATGCTATTTAAGCACGGCAATTTACCATGCAAGCCAGTTGTGGCATTTGCATTCTACCTTGCTTCACGCGTGTGCGTTCTGTCGGCTGTCAATACCTACGCTGGTGATTTGATAGTTTCACCAACAACTAACTACATCCGTGACTCATCTTGTTGCGGGATACCGGAGAGACGAGCCAATTGAGTGCAGGACCTGCAGGCCGCTATCCACAACGTGATTACAGCTCAACCACGGGAGCGACAACTCAACCAGAGTCCACCCAAGGCTCTAGGACATCTTCACACTCTGAAGACTTCAGGAGAACGCATTACCAGGCCCTCTTAAGGGCCCCCATATCAGTAAATAATCTCTATTCAGAGCACCTTAACCGAGTTTGTAACGTCGTACGGCATTTACTTGAAGCCGGGGCGTTTACAAAATTGGCGACCGCGCCAGGATATTGATTATTGTTCAGATTTTTTTTGGTATAAATAAAATTGACTTCCTTTTTCATCTATTTGGGATAAAAATCGATGAAGATTTGCGTTTTATATACCGTGATCGTGGTCCACTGGGAATTCTGTTGAGTATATATTCGTGGATTTGTGGTGAATTTTTTTTGGGGGGTATAATAATAATAATACTGTTCGTCTTTCCTACATAAAAAACGGCACCGTACGTACTGGACAGGCTAAATTGCTGATAATTTCAATTTTGGAAGCAGTTACTGTTCTGCGCTCATTCAACTGTAGAAAATAATAATACATTGGCATCAAAGGCCAACGGGGCCTCTGTTCATCTTTCCTACGTACAAAACGGCACCGTACGTACTCGACAGGCTCAATTGCGGATTTTTGGAAGAAGTTACTTCGACGTGCTTTTGTTCTGCGCTCATTCAACTGTGGAAGCTGTTTGTGGGTAAGCGTTTCGTTAAAGTATATTTATACATTTTCATATTGCTTATAAATTTATGCTTTTAAGATCCCGTAAGATTGTTAAAATGTCAGGTCCAATTTTAGATATTGATGTTCCTGTTTGGGATGGAGATAGTGAGCTATTCTTTATGCGCGTAGACTCCGCTTTCTCCCCGTTTCCTGATTATGACAGTCATCAAAAACTGTCGAAGGTTTTTGCTTAACTGCCTTCTGAATTGCAGCGACGGATTTATCCTAAGCTTGAGGCCATTAGGAAGCTACCTAATCCCATTTGGGCCTACAAAACGAGGTAGAATCCTTGCTTGGACCCACGGAAACTGAGCAGATAATAAACAAATATGCGCGGTTAGATATGCCAAATCTTGGCCCCATCGAAATACTGAGGGAATTACGGAAACGTTGGTATAAAACCAACATTTCTGACCATGAGGCTAAGGTTGTTTTTATTAACAATCTTCCCCAAACATTAAAACTCTTTGGCAGACAGCTCCCCAACACTCTCTCAATAGATGACTTATCTGAGAGATGTGAGTTAGAATATAGGGTTTTGGAACCCAAAGTGAATCCATCATCCTTTTCTTCACCCCCGCAAGATGATAGACTCTCCTCTTTAGAGAGAACAGTGGCGAACATGGCCAAAGTTCTAGAAGGATTGGTCATTACCAAATCCGAGCTAAATCAAGTGAATGCTCGACCAAAATTCGTTTCCAAGTCAAATTATAATGGTAGGCGGCGATCGAAATCTCCGCAATCCTTCAATAAGTATGCCCCAAAGAACTGGTGTTATAACCACCAGAAGTGTTTCTATGCTTGCCAAGTTTGCCTTTGTCGTTCCGAAGAATTTCCGAATGAGTGTCAATTTCCACAGCTAAGACGGAAAGGACAACAGACCGCAGGCACAAGGGTGCATCAGTATCGGGAAATGTCTGGCGCAGGAAGTAGAAGACCGTACTTTCTGCACATCAACGGCATCAACGGCGCTACAGGGAAGAAACCAACTACAATCCGACATCCCTGTCGACTCTTTTCGTCCACGCTGAATTTTTCACATAGAGAAACAAACGGACAACGCCGATCGCAATCACCAGCCTACTTGTTTGCATGACCCGGCCAAACAGCCCAACGAACTTCTGCACCTTCTTGATTTCAAAACTGGCGAAGATTTCATCGTAGACACAGGTGCGGCAGTCTCAGTTCTCAAATGTGATTCAATGGCCGAGATGTCGCTAGGCGTTCTTCTCGCAACAGCTACAGGGGAGCCCATACCAACATATGGCTGCCGGTACCGCACACTCAACATAGGTCTACGACGTGAATTTTCCCACAACTTCATCATTGCCAAGGTATCACATAATATAATAGGCCTTGATTTCCTTCTAAAATTTCGGCTCATTGTTGATCTTGCCAATCAAAAGATCATCGACTCCTCCACAGGATTTGAGCAAAATTTTTGGACACTTGCCTCCGAGCGTTAGGAGTTACAGGTCATTCAGCCAACCCCAGTGCATCATTCAGCAGAGATATCAGCAGCTCTTCGAAAATACAAATCGCTTTTCGATCTTAACAAGTCAGGGCTACGAGTCTCCAACACGATGCATCATATCGTCACAGAAGGACAACCTATTGCACTCAAAAAGCGACCACTGGCTCCTGCTAAGCTGAAAGCTGCCGAAGAAGAATTCTCAAGGCTTTTGGAAGAGGGAATCATCAGACCATCGAAAAGTTCATGGGCGTCACCACTGCACTTAGTCTCAAAATCAAACGGATCATACAGAGCCTGTGGAGACTACCGTAAGCTAAATTCAGTGACAAAATCTGATGCATATCCTATTCCAAATATCAACACTACTTGAAAAACTCAACGGCAGCAATTTCTTCTCAGTGATTGACCTCAGACAAGCGTACCATCACATACCGGTAGCACCAGAGGATATCGAGAAAACTGCAGTCATCACTCCATTTGGCCTTTTTGAATACCTTTACATGCCTTTTGGACTTAAGTGTGCTACTCAGACATTTCAAAGATTCATAGACAACATACTTCGCGACGACTCTGCTTATTGTATGTCATATCTCGATGAAATTATGGTATTCAGTCCAGATCTAGAATCTCATGCGAAACATCTGCTAAATATCCTCTCACGCTTATCCAACCACGACTCAAGATCAAGTGCGACAAGACGCAGATTGCAACTTTATCCGTCGACTTCGTAGGGCATCGTATCACGGCCCAAGGTATTCAACCGTTGCCGTCAAAGACGAATTCAATCAAGAATATGAAGTCACCAAGGATTTTAAGCGATTTGCAGAAAATCCTCGGAGTACTAAACTATTATCGCAAGTTCCTTCCAGGACTTTCAAAACAACTTTATCCTTTGTGCAGGCACCTGCTGAGCCGAAAAGGACTTAGCGATAATTCCATCATTGCTTGGTCATCCGAAGACGAGGAATTACTTCGACTTGCCATCAACTCGTTAGCAAATGCCACAATGCTAACGCATCCAGATTTTGAAAAGCCATTTCTACTCACGACAGATGCTTCTGAATTCACTATTGGAGCCACTTTGGAACAAGAGATCGACGGAGTTCGGAAGCCTATCAGTTTCTACTCGCGTACTCTCCAACCAGTAGAAACGAGGTACGACACTTTCGGCCGAGAACTTCTCGCCATCCACGACACAGTGCGCCATTTTATCAGCATCATTGGCAGTAGCAGATTTGTTGTTTTCACAGATCATGCACCACTAGTTAGCGCACTTCGAAACGCAACTTCATCTATCGCCAAGTACCCTGCCAGAGTGGAAAGACAGCTTTCTCGTCTAAGCGAATGGCAATTTGACGTCTTTCACGTCAAGGGCAAACAGAACTTCATTGCAGATGCCCTGTCCAGGCCAGACGTCTCTCTACAACCACCTTCGCCGTCACCATTCACTGTCAACTACGTGACACTCAGTGAACCTGCACTAACGCCAACTCTCCTGCGAAATGAAAAACGCGGTGACATTCACATTCAGAGATCAATAGCCCGTCACCCAACCAAGTTCATATGCCATCTGTGGGAAGGCTTACCAATTGTTTACTTCACGGGTACGCAGCCCAACAAGCCAGTTCTGCAGACCAGCCTTCAGAGAAAAGTTTTCGATTCAATTCACTCAATTTCTCACCCAATAGGCCAAGCGACTGTCCGATTTCTTACAGATCGTTTCTGGGTTCACAGACTTAGGCAGAATGTTAAACGATGGGTCTCAGAGTGCGCAATTTGTCAGAAAAACAAGATCACACGACACACTCGTTCTAAGTTGCAACATTTTCGGTCTACTTCTCGCCTAGCCATCGTCCACATCGACATAGTTAATCTGACAAAGGTTCAAGGTTTCAGCTACCTTCTAACTATGATCGATAGATTTACACGGTGGCCTGCGGCATTACCTCTTGGCACCATTTCTGCAGACGAAGTAACTAACGGTTTTATCTCTGCATGGATATCAAATTATGGTGTTCCCAATGAGGTCATCACGGACAGAGGCACTTGCTTCTCATCTGATCGTTTCAGAACCACCTTGCGGTAAATGGGATGCATCTTACGCCAGACGACTGCCTACCATCCCCAAGCTAAAGGCATGGTAGAGAGAATACATAGGGAACTCAAAGCTACTTTAGCATCCTCGTCCATTAATGGCAACTGGGTCGATGCACTACCTTTAGTTCTGCTTACCATGCTTTCCCGTACTCGTGAATCCATTAAAACGTCTGCGTCACAACTCTTGTATGGCATGGATCTACGCCTGCCTAGTCAGCTCCCACGTCTACTACCGGCACAAGATGACCCACAAAACGAAGCTACCCGCCTTCGACTTCATTTCGGTAACATGTCCAAACAGCAGCCGAGACACACACCTCGTCCAGTCTTCGTTCACCCACAGCTCCACAGCTGCAAGAGAGTACTCGTTCGCAACAATAATGCTGTTGCACCACTACAACCAAAGTATCGCGGTCCTTACCCGATTTTACTCAGACAACCAAAATACTTCATTATTATGCAAGGCGCTACACCGACATCAGTAAGCATAGACAGGTTGAAACCGTTTATCGAACCACCTGATCCTGAGAGCGTTCAACCTTCTACACACGTCTCAGGCTCTGTCTGCTCACAATCTCAATATCCTGATTTGTATAACGCGTAATTGTATTTTTTTAAACATTAACATTAACTATCAAAATGTTTTTAACCTTTCGTTATTTTTCGTATTTGTCTCACGTGGCATAACCAGCTGTTCTTAGCTAACAATTGTGTAGCATTTTTTAACAGTTCTTTGGTATTATGCCATCTCTGAGGCAATGTTCGTGTACATAGTTTTATGCAGTTACCTTTGATTTTAATGTATATATTTTCACATTATAATGTATTTCTCACACATGACATTACACTGCCTATTTTGGTATGACCAGCTACTTAGAGCTAACGCTTTCGTGTAGCAACATTAAGTAATGATCAGCTTCATATCATGGTACAGGACACTTTCAATGCATATCTCAACTTTATCAATTGCACAAAGACCACTCTACAAATGTCATTACCACAACGTCGAGCACTCTAGCTCCTTTGGTCGTATACAAACACATTGACAACGATCCAACCTGCTTAGATTTTAACTTAAACCTGGCAAATTCAGAGGCGATTTACCTCGAAATCTTCACGCTGCGGCTCGAAAAACTTACACTGCTCTATTTTGCCTCACGTGCTATGACCGTCCACTAGAGCTAACAATTTGTGTAGCAATTCCTAGTCGTTACCTGGCATCATATCATTGTTGAAGCAACCAACAAGCCTATTTAAGCCCAGCACTTATAGTTCATCATATTGGTTCGAACTCTGTCATGCATTTTTTATCTAGCCTCGCAAAGAGGAATTTTTTTTCCTTTTTTCAGAGAGGAAAGTGTTGTAACGACACAAATTAATGGCCGACATATTGCGTAAATTAAATTCAATTTTATTTACGTTGCACCAATGAGAAAAAAGCGGAACTTGCCGTTTAACCAATAGTGTGCAAGTAGGCATGGCATGCTATTTAAGCACGGCAATTTACCATGCAAGCCAGTTGTGGCATTTGCATTCTACCTGCTTCACGCGTGTGCGTTCTGTCGGCTGTCAATACCTACGCTGGTAATTTGATAGTTTCACCAACAACTAACTACATCCGTGACTCAACTTGTTGCGGTATACCCAGAGAGACGAGCCAATTAAGTGCAGAACCTGCAGGACGTTATCCACATCGTTATTACAGCACAACCACGGGAGCGACAACTCAACCAGAGTCCACCCAAGGCTCTAGGACATCTTCACACTCTGAAGACTTCAGGAGAACCATTACCAGGCCCTCTTAAGGGCCCCCCTATCAGTAACTAATCTCTATTCAGAGCACCTTAACCGAGTTTGTAACATCGTACGGCATTTACTTGAAGCCGGGGCGTTTACACCAGGAAGACAGTGGATGCAAACAAATCGGATCGCAACACGATAATCAGGTAAATATTATAAACCGTGTCGCGCAACATGTTTCTTTTGCATCTTATTTAGGGACTAAATAAGGTGCTACAACACTGAAGCTGCAAAATCGCTATCATCACATAAAAAACAATTAGTAAGGCAAGTGGAAAATATTCGTTTCATTAAAATATGTTTAAACATTGTGTAATTCCTAAATATTTTAAATTTATATTGCCATTTCATTTAAATGATAAAGGTAGATCTATTAAACATGAAGTGACTTTGAACATAATGAATACATTGATTAGGGATTAGGGAAAACGCAAATATGAACTAATTAGAGAGAAAACTAAAATAAGATCTATGTTACTTTCCTTTTTGCACGCGGATGACTTTAAATGTATAGAGGATTTTACTGATGGCGCACGTAATAGGGAGATAAAAAAGGTTCAGATCAAGCATGATAGAAAGTTAGGAAATTTGGGCATCTATAGACCGACCATAGTTAGGACGTGTCCTGCTGTAACTTATCGAGTTTTAAACCTATCTAAAATAAATCTTAATGATTAACAGCTGGAAATGCTTAATCGTTGTCTGAATACAGCTATCCAAATTGAGAAATCACCAAAAAATGAGATAATTACTGAGGATGTTAAAACAGCACAATTCCTCTCAGAGAAGGATAAAATTAGGTTTGAATTAGACGTAGCTGCGGCTGTGCTTACATACGCAGAGGAAAAATATAAGCCAAATTATGAAACAAAAAGTCTCAGGAAAGAGTTAATAGCAAACAGTGTGATATGTCTGAAAGCAGACAAAGGAGGAGCGACGGTTCTGATGAGTCAAACTGACTATAATGACAAAATGTATGAACAACTAGACAATATAGAGGTATACACTAAAATTAATAAAGATCCTACGGATAAGCTACAAGGAGAAGTTAAATTATTGGTCAATAACATGATTGCTGAAGGAGAATTAGATCAGGCGCATGGTAACACTCTCATACAAAGAGATACAGTCGCTCCTAGAGTGTACGGTTTAGTAAAGATACATAAACCAGGCAACCCTTTGAGAGTTATTGTTAATGTCCAACACTCTCCAACATATAAAATGTCTAAGTTTCTATGTCATAGAATAAAGAAATATTCGTACTTCTTAGACAATACTTTGATGAATTCATACCATTTAGTTGAGATTGTAGATAAATGTGAACTTAATGAAAACGATAGATTGGCGAGTTTAGATGTGGTGTCAATGTACACCAATATACCAGTACCTAAAGCGCTAGACTATTTTCATCCTTTAATCATGACTGGAAGTACGTGAAGTCAGAGAAAGCAAAAGATGACAGGAGGGTAATGGTTATACCAGACTTTAAACTAAGTAGGAAAATCAAAATGGTAGGAGCAAAATACAATATACGTACTATATTAAAACAGACCCTTACCCTGGGTATTAATCTTCCCAACCAAAAGTAGAAAATAGAACCGTTAGACACATCAGGAGTGTATGAAATTCCATGTAACGACTGTAATCTGATGTATGTGGGTGAAACCATGCGCCCAATTAAGGTTAGAAGAGGAGAACATAAAACCGCATGCAAGTATGCCCATGTTAGTAGATAAGATCTTGCACGCCATACAGTAGGACACACAATTAATTGGGATGGGTGCAGACGTATATCAATCTCTAGCCGTAACAGATCGACTAGACTGATTAGAGAACCCATCGAAATTAAATCGAGAAATGACATAATGAATGAAACAGGCGTAGAAAAATCACTAAGTCCTATTTGGAATACAGCACTAAATAATGGTAGAAAACGAAGATTGCACGAATCAGAATCAGAATCAGAAACTCGCTCAAGTAAAAGAATAAGAACACTGGACTGATATTAACTTATAGAGGTGGAGAGTGTGTAATTCAATATCGCCCAATTAATTTTTGATTAACTTATTCTTTCATCCTTGATTACTTGTTATCTTATTTCATCTTTTATCTTACGTTCTGTTGTTTTTGTAGCTTATTTTAACAAACATTTATTTGCATCTTTCTTTATCAAACAATTTTCAACTTCTTGTACGACCCCCTTTTAATTTTTATTTTAATTATCCACCTTATACATTTTGGTAACTCTAAATTATTTACTTTATTCACAGTATCTTCCCCTCCTCTCAAGGGTGCCACTCGTAATTACTTCATTTAGGATAGTACGTGTAAAAATAGGTCTGACATGTGCATTTAGGAAATGAGAGTTATCATTTTAGTTCCATGTGAATTTCTGTTACACGTGCCGTTAATTACATGTAACAGATTATTTCTCAGTCTTAAGCAAACGCTCACATACACACACAAACACACAGAGGTGGCATACGCTTATCTAGTGATTAGTCAGATGTTGCTAAATCGCTATCATTTCACTGGGATGAGTGTGCACGTGCAATAGTTGATTACTCCTCAATCAAAAACAAACGAGAATACATACACACAGACATGGCGTACACTTTCAGACACATACACAAACCAATTTGACAGACATTTCCTAGCATTTTATGCTTAAGAGATCTAACAACAACTATAAATGGGGCAGTTTAAACTAATATTTCCACTTGACATATTGATTGTCAACTTATTGTGATGAGCTTTCCATTGAAAAAGATATCCGTATCTGGATATTAAAAATTCTGGAACAAAAAGCAGGAAGACAGTGGATGCAAACAAATCGGATCGCAACCCGATAATCAGGTAAAAAGTTAAAATTTGTTGATAAATAGAAATACGAAAAATTAATGTTAAAAAAAATCAATTACGTGTTATGCAAAGCAAGCTATTGAGATTGTGGGCAGATGGAGCCTGACACGTGTGTAGAAGGTTGAACGCTCTGAGGATCAGGCTGTTTGATTAACAATTTCAACCTGTCTATGCTTACAGATGTCGGTGTCGTGCCTTGCATAATAATGAAGTATTTGGGTTGTCTGAGAAAAATTGGGTAAAAACCGCGATACTTTGTTTGTAGTGGTGCAACAACGGTATCGTTGCGAACGAGTACTCTCTTGCAGCTGCGGAGCTGCGGGTGAACGAAGACTGAACGAGGCGTATTTCTCGGCTGCTATTCAGACATGTTACCGAAATGGAAACATGGGAACACAATAATAAATTTCCATGCAGAGATAAAACCGTAAGTTACTTCATCTGCAGAAATGGTGCCAAGAGGCAATGCTACAGGCCACCGTGTAAATCTATAAATCATAGTTAGAAGGTAGCTGAAACCTTTAACTTTTGTTAGATGAACTATGTCGATGTGGACGATGGCTAGGTGAGAAGTAGATCGAAAATGTTGCAACTTAGAACGAGTGTGTCGTGTGATCTTGTTTTTCTGACAAATTGCACACTCTGAGACCCATCGTTTAACATTCTGCCTAAGTCTGTGACCCCAGAAACGATCTGTAAGAAGTCGGACAGTCATTTGGCTTCCTGCGTGAGAAATTAAGAGAATTGAGTCGAAAAAATTTCTCCGAAGGCTGGTCGACAGAACTGGCCTGTTGGACTGCGTGCCCGTGAAGTAAACTATTGGTAAGCCTTTCTAAAGACGGTATATGTACTTGGTTGTGTGACGGGCTATTGATCTTTGAATGTAAATGTCATCGCGCTGTTCCGTTCGCAGGAGGGATGGCGTTAGTACAGGTTCACTGAGTGTCACGGAGTTGAAAGTTAATGGCGACGGCGAAGGTGGTTGTAGCGAGACGTCTGGCCTGGAAAGAGCATCTGCAATGAAGTTTTGTTCACCCGTGACTGAAAGATGTCAAATTGCCATTCGCTTAGACGTGAAAGCTGTCTTTCCACTCTGGCAGGGTAATTGGCGATAGTTGAAATTGCGTTTCGAAGCGCGCTAACTAATGGTGCATGATCTGTGAAAACAACAAATCTGCTACTGCCAATGATGCTCATAAAATGGCGCACTGCGTCGTGGATGGCTAGGAGTTCTTGATCAAAAGTGTCGTATATCATTTCTACTGGTTGAAGAGTACGCGAGTAGAAACTGATAGGCTTCCGAACTCCGTCGATCTCTTGTACCAAAGTGGCTCCAATAGCGAATTCAGAAGCATCTATCGTGAGTAGAAATGGTCGTTGAAAATCTGGATGCGTTAGCATTGTGGCATTTCCGAACGAGTTGATGGCGAGTCGAAGTAATTCCTCGACTTCGGATGACCAAGTAAAGCTGGAATTCTTGCTGTCCTTTTTGATTCCGCAGGTGCCTGCAGAAAGAATAAAGTTGTCTTAAAAGTCCTGGAAGGAACTTGCGATTGTAGTTTAGTACTCCCAGAAATTTTTACAACTCGCTAACAGTCTTCGGTGACTTGATATTCTTGAATGAATTCGCCTTTGATGGCAAAGGTTGAATACCTTGCGGCCGGACACGATGCCATAAGAAGTCCACAGATGTAGTTGCAATCGGCGTCTTGTCACAGTTGATCTTGTGGCCGTGGTTGGATAAGCGTGAGAGGACATTTCGTAGATTCTTAGTATGAGATTCAAAGTCTGCACTGAATACCATTATGTCATCGAGATATGACATATAATAAGCGTCGTCTTCGCGAAGTATGTTGTCCATGAATCCTCTAAATGTCTGTGTAGTACATTTAAGTCCAAAAGGCAAGTAAAGATATTCGAAAAGGCCAAATGGAGTGATTACCGCACTTTTTCAATATTTTCTGGTGCTACTGAGATGTGATGGTAGGCTTGTCTGTGGTCACTCACTGAGCAGAAATGGCTACCACGGAGTTTTTCAAGTAAGGTGTTATATTGGGAATAGGATATGCATCAGATTTTGTCACTGAATTTAGCTTACGGTAATCTCCGCAGGTTCTGCATGATCCGTTTTATTTGAAGAATAAGTGCAGTGGTGACGCCCATAAACTTTTCGATGGTCTGATTATTCCCTTTTCCAAAAGCCTTGAGAATTTCTCTTGCGCAGCTTTCAGTTTAGCAGGGGCCAGTGGTCGCTTCTTGAGTGCAATAGGTTGTCCTTCTGTGACGATATGGTGCATTGTGTTGGAGACTCGTAGCTCTGACTTGTTAAGATCGAAAAGCGATTTGTATTTTCGAAGAGCTGCTGATATCTCTGCTGAATGATGCACTGGGTTTGGCTGAATGACCTGTAACTCCAAACGCTCTGAGGCAAGTGTCCAAAAACTTTGCTCATGTCCGGTGTAGGGGTCGATGATCTTTTGATTGGCAAGATCAAAAATGAGCCGAAATTTCAAAAGGAAATAAAAGCCAATTATGTTGTGTGAGACCTTGGCGACGATGAAGTTGTGAGTAAATTCACGCCGATATCCTATGTTGAGTGTGCGATGCCTGCAGCCATAAGTGGGCATGGGCTCCTCTGTATCTTTTGCTAGTAAATCGCCTAGAGACATCTCGGCTTTTGAATCACACTTGAGAACTGAGACTGCTGCACTTGTGTCTACGATGAATTCTTCGCCAGTTCTGAAATCAAGAAAGCGCAGAATTTCGTTGGGCCGTTTGGCAGTGTCATGCAAACAAGAAGGCTGGTGATTGCGACCGGCGTTGTCTGTTTGGCTATCTATGTAGCAAATTCAGCATTGACGAAAAGAGTCGACAGGAATGTCTGATTGTAAGGGATTTCTTCCCTGTGGCGCCGTTGATGTCGTTGATGCGCAGAAAGTACGGTCGTCTACGTTCTGCGCCAGACGTTTTCCGATCCTGATACGCCACTGAGCCTGTGTTCTGTTGTCTTTCCCGTCAACTGTGGATATTGACATTCATTCGGAAATTCTTTGGAACGACAGAGACAGAATTGACATGAATACAAAAACTTCTGTTGATTATAGCACCAATTCTTTGGAGCATATCTGTTAAAGGATTGCGGGGATCTCGATCGCCGCCTAACTTTATAATTAGTTTTGGGCATGAACTTTCGTCGAGCATTCACCTGTTTAAGCTCGGATTTTGCTATGGCCAATCGTTCTAGAACTTTAGCCATGTTCGCTACTGTCCTCTCTAAAGAAAAGAGACTATCATCCTGCAGGGTTGGACAAAAGTATGACGGATTCACCTTAGGTTCCAAAACCCTAAATTCTAACTCACATCTCTTAGATAAGTCATCTATAGAGAGAGTGTTGAGAAGCTGTCTGGCGAATAATTTTAATGATTTTGGAAGATTATTAATAAAAACAACCTTAGCCTCATGGTCAGAAATATTGGTTTTATACCAACGTTTCCGTAATTCCCTTAAAATCTTGATGGGGCCAATATTTGTCCAACTGACCTAGCAAGGATTCTGAATGGCCTCAAGCTTGGGATAAGTCCGTCGCTGCAATTCATAAGGTAGTTTATCAAAAACCTTTGACTGTCATAATCTGGAAACGGGGAGAAAGCGGAGTCTACGCGCATAAATAATAGTTCGCTATCTCCATCCCAAACAGGAACATCAATATCTAAAATTGGACGAAATATTCTAATAATCTAGCAACAAATTAGTTCAGTTGAGTCCAGAAGGATAAACCAAAGGCAGCATGAACGGAAAGTATAATCTCATGCACATTCATTTCGTGCTAACTGGTGACTCATCAGTAGGAGTCGGTATTACTCCCTTTAACCACTTTATATTGTGGTCAAGAATGTGGGGTAATAGGACGGTACAGTAAGCACGAAAAGAATGTGCATGAGATTATACCTTCCGTTAATGCTGTCTTTGGTTTATCCTTTTGGTCACAACTGAACTAATTTGTTACTAGGCTCTCAACGACATAATTGTAAATCCATACTTACACTATGGTTTCCGAGTCGGTACATGATACTAACCTGATGGATATCAATTTATGCTAAAGTTCAGCGAAATTGTGTTCACAAATTGTTGTAATTCTCAATTTCGGTGAACTATAGCATAAAGTGATATCCATCCTGTTGGTACCATGTTCCGACTTGGAAACCATAGTGTTGGTACCATGTACCTTTTCGTTACAATAATTTTGGTATCGGTTACTAACACAGTAGCCATAGTGTAATAATACCGGCTTCTACTGATGAGTCGCCAGTAAGCACGAAACGAATGTGCATGATATTATACTTTCCGTTCATGCTGCATTTGGTTTATCCTTCTGGTCACAACTGAACTAATTTGTTACTAGGTTCGCAACACCTAATACATACTTGCATATATATCAGTTCTCCGCAACAAACAGTATTTAAATACCCAGTAAGTGTAGCGTTGTCCAGAAGTACTCCTAGATTCTTGAGACCAGCTCGGGTTGACTTGGGTTGTGGTTCTTTCTGTTGTGGCGTTGAAGTTCTGCAGTAATTGGCTCGTCTCTCTAGTTGTACAGCAACAAGATTGGCGTGACCGAAATTGCCAATGTTGGTGATGCAAGGCCAAAAATCAGCGTATGTGAAAGGTAGCAGACAGCACGTCGGAGAAACGCACAGCAGAAGGCAAACGCGACAACTGAACTGCATGGTAAATTCACCGTGCTTAAATAGCCATGTAATAGCAATATATGGCTACTTGCACACTATTGGTTAAAGGCAAGTTTCGCTTTTTTTTCATTGGTGCAGCGTAAATCGAATTGAATTTAATTTACGCAATATATCGGCAATTCCTTTGTGACGTTACACACCCGCGCGCAATACGCAGGTAACATGCATTGGATTTATGTGACTTAATGCTAAAATACATGATTTACTTGTTTTGCATGCCTTAAGCATTTTTTATTAAACTACTTACAGTTCAATTAAGACTCTCCTGATCTACATTTTAGGTATTTCTCAATTATTTATCCGAAACCCTACAGTTCAGTGAATTTATGAGATTTAACACTCAAAACCTAGCAAACAGTAGACTAATTATTTGTGGTGCTTATTGTGACTAATTTTACACGATTTTTTTCTTTGCTTAATAGCATATTGATTTATAAAAAAATGACTTGATGCTGAAGGCCTTCTCACATAAACTTTCGCGAAAGGGACATGGATTAATCATAAACGCGGATCGTAATAACAGCTACCAGATATTATGTAGAAGGAAAATTTTGCACTAAATAGACAACTAGCTCGCAGAACCTCTTACATTAGCTACAAAACCTCCTACAATATATTTGCAGGTACACACCATATATCTAAATAAACATATAAGCAGTCATGTGAGGTCCTCGCAGATCTCATTTCAATATTTACATATACATCCATCAATATATATATATATATATATATATATATATACAATCCATATTATAATGTAACACGCGACTCCGCGTTACAACCCAACGATGTTCAATTTTGACAAATATAGTGCTCTTTAAGGTCAATTAATCTAACTCTGTTTTTAAACAATATTTCTCTTAACTGTGATTTAAGAAACAATCTCTGTTAGTTTCAAGCAGTTTTAATTGAGATTACTTGAACTACAATTTTATTTGCAATTAATATGGTTTTGTTTATTAAATATACACACCAGCACGCGATACGCAGGGAACATGCAGTGGATTATAGTGCCATAGTGGAATTACTCTTCTTCTTTGAATTATTCGCCGTTTAGACAAATGATTTACTGTTCGTATATGATACTACGTATCAGAATTTCAGAGTACAATGGATTATTATAATTAAATAAGTTAAAACCATAGCAAACAGAGTATTAATTATTTGTGAAGTTTTTTCATTGAAGTTTTTACATGATTTTAGTCTATCCATCATCAATGACAACTTTTAGCAGTGACTGTATTTATATCATCATATATTTTCAATCGGTTACATGTATTCATCACAATTCAGACGTGTATGCATGGTTTATTAGTTGTGTCGACAGTATATCGTTTTGCTGCCGTCTAGAGCACGGACAATTTTGTTTAACTATGACTTGTGTATAGGACATTCAATTTTGTTAACAGTATTTCGTTCTGTTGCCGTCTATAGCACGGTCAATTTCGACTAACCCTGAATTTTCCATGCCACATTGTGTACAATACATATGTGATCATTCGAATTAGACTTCTCACATCACCCATCGGGAAAAGGCCGGGGATAGATTATAAACACGGATCTCAACAGCAGCTACCAATTCTATGTAGGGAGATAGCAACCCCGCAAAATACCTCTACATATATATATATATATATATATATATATATATATATATAGTTAACTAAATCAACATACAAGTAACTATGTAAGCTCCCCATTGCACATGATTCAAAACAGTTATAGTTCAACAGTTAAGGTTCAACGCGCGCGCGGTTTGAAATGGCTATAATTTTGTCGCATCTTGAGAAAATCGTTTCAGAACTTCAGAACTCAGTGAAGGAGCTGAAGGATGAGAATAATCGTGTCATGAAGGAGCTGAAGGATGAGAATAAACGTGTCATGAATAAAGTGTCAAAACTGGAAACAGACGTTGAAGTGTATACGGCAAAATTGGAATTAGCAGAAAAGAAAAATGAATCTTTAAGCGCGCAAATTGTTCAATTGACTGATGTGTTAAATACGAAATTTGATAATTTAAAGACTGATGTTCAGCCATGGGTTGAGTTGGCTGAAATAACAGTGGAAAATGACTCATCAATCAAGAATAAAATAACAGGCGAAGAGATAATAAACATAATAGCGAATGAAGTATCAGCGCGGATTAGTAAACAAGAACAGCTAATTTTATTTAATCTTGATGAGAATGCTGATGTGAATGATGTCGAGAAATTAAATATCCTCATAAAGGATGAGACGCATGCTGACATTGCTAAATGTTTTAGAGTTGGAAAAAGATCCAATCGTCCTAGACCGGTGGTAATAAAGTTAACAAAGAGGCCAACAAATATACAGATTGAGGCCATCAATAAAAGGAAAGGTGAGAGTCCGAGTTTTAATAGCATACATATTGGTCGTGATAAAACATTTCTCCAACGAAAGTTGGCAAAAGCAAAAAGCTAAAGAACAACCAGGAGTGGAGTCCACCTACTTCTGACTACGACATTACAAGAAATTTAACAAGAGAAGATACGAAATCAAAAAACGAAGTATCGTTAGTAAATGTCGTGGACAGCGGGGGGAGAGGAAGTATGGCTTCGAGGCCCGGAAAACGAATAGTAAAGAAGCCAATAAGGTTGAATCAGTAATAGTCGACACTTGTTTAGATAAGTCGATTTCTACATTTAATTTATTTTATGCAAACTTTCGCAGTGTTAAGAATAAGAACTTTTTGCTGTCTAATTTTATATTAAGTAACGACTTTGATTTTATAATATTATCTGAAACTTGGCTTAATAAGGATATTAAAAGTCATGAATTTGATATTCCTCAATATTCTTTATTCAGAAAGGACAGATCGCTGGATAAAAGAGGTGGAGGAGTACTCATTTATTGTAAATCGGTATTTAAGGCGAAAATTTTACATATTAGTGATGATAATGCTATCATTGATTTCCTATCTATACAATTTGATAATCTGATCTTAACAGAGGTTTACAGACCGCCGTATGCTACTTTATTTGATGATCAAACATTTACTAATTCTCTTCAATCTATCTTTGACTGCCATGGCTACAATGTAGTGGTAGGTGACTTTAATAAGTTACAGGACTGTGAAATAACCAATTTTTTTTCTAACCATGATCTCAAGCAGATTATAAAGGAATCAACTAGAGGTTCGCAATGCTTAGATCATGTATACTTAGAAATTGAAATGGTAAAATCGCACAGTTATGATGTTGTCAATTATTTCAAAGAATTGGATCACAAACAAATTATTTTACAATGGAACATCTTGAGTGGCATAACACAGAAACTAAGTTTTGAAAATGCACACGTGCACTGTTCCAGAATCAACTGGAATTTTTTTAGAGAATTAAGTATACAGATTGATTATGAGAGTTTTTATTTCTTGAATACTGATGAATTTGTTTCTTCTGTTTCATCGTTATTATCTATTTTATTTCAGGCAGCTACGTTTACGGACATTATACCGAAACGAATTAATAGGAAACTGTGTAAGCTAAGAATTAAACGAGATAATATAATAAAGTGTAGTCTTATTAATAGTATTAAACAAATGAGATTAGATTCCATTGATAAGGAAATTAATTCATCACTGCTAATAATCCGTCAAAGATCAGAACGAATTATTTTGGCCAAAATGAAGAGTAATCCTAGATTAGGATTCAAACTCCTCACAGATTACAGTAAATACAAGGAAAAGTTAAAGCTTATTCTACCTGTGGATAAAACTGAGTATGGATTTCTCTGTGAATTGGAGGAAGTATTTGGCAATTTGATATGCAATCCACAGAATGGGAGAGATTTTATAGAACCATCTGATTCTTTGGGAGACCAGGAACCAGGACTTGTTATTGACAGTGATGAATTGATAAAATTGATGTTAAAAATCAAATCAAAAAAACAAAAAGATCACCTTGGTATTTCGATTGATAATTTGCTTCAATTACCATTAAAATTTATGAATGTACTCTGCAACTTCATAAATATAATTTTAAAGGATGGGAAATTACCAATCGATATACTAACGATAGTGGCTAAGCCGTTGCCAAAGGTAATTAAGCCAACGTGTGCTAGTGATTATAGATTAATCTCTATTATCCCTTCGTTTTTGAAGATAATAGAACGATTGATACTAGATCATTTAGAACGTATGTTACCGGCTGATTTTGACCTATGTCAACATGGCTTTACGAAAGGTAGATCGACAACTACCAATATGCTTTCCATGTGGAAACATGTAATCACATTAGACGAGAATAAGTTAGATGCATTAATTGTATTTATAGATATCTCAAAAGCTTTTGGCTCTATATCTTTTGATGCTATTTTGAATGCGATTAGTTTGTTGAATATTGATCCAAATATTTCTAGATTACTTAAATACTATCTATATAATCGACGAATGAGTATTCAAGTAAACGATTTGATATCAAAATCGAAACGAGTAACGAGTGGAGTTCCACAGGGATCAAGCTTGGGGCCAATTTTATTTAAAATTGTATTTGCAAATTTGGAAACTAAGATCCTTAACGGTCGAGTTTGCAAATTCGCTGATGATTTAAAAATAATCTTCCCAATTGATCCGAAGAATGTCGAATTCTCCAAAACAATGTGACATTAGATTTGTATGATTTGAGTAAATATTTGATCACACTAGGGCTGAGAATAAACAATAAAAAGACGAAAGCTTTAAAAATAGGGAACAGAACAAACTTTAATTATGTTTATTTTCATGATGCTGTTATTAATGATGTGTTTGAGATTAAACTTATGCAAGAAATTAAGGATTTAGGCATAACTATTCAATGTACAGCTTCTGCTGAGAGGCATATTGAAAGTTATAGTAGGCAGTGCCAAGAAAAGATGGGCATCAATAAATCGGAAATATCTTATCAAATGATATAAAACTTCAAATGTATATAATATGGATTAGACCGGTACTGTAAATTATGGTCGCTACTTGGAATCCATTAAAAAAGGGTTTGGTTCAATAATATAGAAGCTGTACAAAGAAAGGTTGTGAAACATATTAGTCCTATTTCTCGCACCATATATACCTCTCTAGATTGCAGTTTGTGTCATTTAATCACTGTGGTTTCGGAGGGATGTGTTATTGTATAAAAGTTTTCCATTTGAACCAGTGGGTTGGTGCCTATATGACTCCGATAAGAAAGAGTCATGAAGTTGAACCAGATCTGGACATTTGGCAATATCTCCTCCTTTGGTGGGGAATGTAGCGAGCAAGTTATTCTCTTTCGAAAATCTACAAAATTTACAACCAATTGCCGAAGGGCTTAGAGAAATGCCTCCATCTAAGATGTCTTTTAAAAACTTTATCTACTGAACTTGAAAAAGCTCCTGTAATTCTGCTGATATTTGTTATTATTTGATTATGATAATACTTTCTCATGGTTGAATAAAAGACAAGGATAATTGTTATCGAAAACAGATTTTCTAGAGATTTTTATTTCCAAGTTTTGTATTGTTATAATTGAAATGTTACGTAACTATTTCTTCTAATTAGTTAACATTACATACAATCAATTACAGTCATGGTTCTCACTTTGCATAATGTTACACCTGAATTATACATTAATTTTTCCTAATTTGATAATGTATATATTATTCTTTTCAGTCGAACTTTCTGATATTGATATATCGTATTTGTACAACTAGCGAGATATACCTATCTATATGATATACACTGCACATTTATTGTGATGTGATGATTTCTTTTTTTATATATTGTACAATTTCCAATTTTATTATTTGATGGAATATGTGTGGCTTGAATCCAAATAAAGATATTCTATTCTATTCTATTCTATTCTATATCAGCCAAAACATACATTTCTAGCTCCATCTTTATTATTCCGTTTACTATCTCAAATTCATGGTCGCGGTCTCTTGGTTGGAAGTTGTTAACATTGATTCCTTCTATTGGAGAAGGCTCCATTGTATATGAGGCCTAATAATTTTTTCTACAGATATCATTTTTATGACGTCCATTCGTGATTTCATATCAAATAATTCCCAAATCAACCTGGTTAATCTTTTTCGGTTACATAATGCAATCCCTTCACAGCCATCCCACTTTACCTGAGAACATGTATCAATTGAGTGTCTGGTTAGATCTGATCTATAATTATGTCAATATTTGCATGCCTTTTTATGTAACCCTCTATTTACCTTAATTGGATATAAAGTTTTACTTATATACCTGAGTTTGCAACCTATACGAGGTATTTCATAAACCCCTGATATTTTGAGTGTATTTATTTATCTTTCTGATTCTGTAGCTTATTGTCTGTTGTAACTGATTGTCTTAATTCTAATACTTAATAATGCTAATGTTTCTACTTAATCTGTAATCTAGTAAAATAAGACTTATGTGCTTATCTTCATTGTGCTTTTCTACATCCTTACCTGTTTTGCCTGTTTTATTTTTACATAAAATCTCCATGGCATCTCGTTTATGATTTTATTAATTAAATTATATGGATAACCATTTTTACTGAGTATTCCTTTTGTAACGACACAAATCAATCGCCGACATATTGCGTAAATTAAATTCAAATTTATTTACGTTGCACCAATGAGAAAAAAGCGAAATTGCCGTTTAACCACGTTTAACCAATAGTGTGTAAGTAGACATATTACATGCTATTTAAGCACGGTAATTCTTATCATGCAAGCCGTCAGGAATTGTACCTACCTGCTTCACGCGTGTGCGCCCTGTCGGCTGTCAATACCTACGCTGGTGATTTGATAGTTTCACCAACAACTAACTACATCCGTGACTCATCTTATTGCAGAGATACCGGAGAGACGAGCCAATTAAGTGCAGAACCTGCAGGACACTATCCACAACGCGATTACAGCTCAACCACGGGAGCGACAACTCAACCAGAGTCCACCCAAGGCTCTAGGACATCTTCAAACTCTGAAGACTTCAAGAGTAAACACACAACAGGCCCTCTTGCGCCCCCATATCAGTAACTAATCTTTATTCAGAGCACTTTAACCGAGTTTGTACTGTCGTATGGCATTTACTTAGCCGGGGCGTTTACAAAATTGGCGACCGCGCCAGGATATTGATTATTGTTCTGATGGTATAAATAAAATTGACTTCCTTTTTTTCATCTATTTGGGATAAAAATCGATTAACATTTGCCTTTTTCTCTACCAGGATCGTGGTTTTCTGGAATTCCTGTTGGGTATATATATATTCGTGGATTTGTGGTACATTGTCATCAAAGGCCAACGGGGCTCTCTGTTTACCTTTCCTACGTACGAAACGGCACCGTACGTACTCGACAGCTTCAATTTTTGGAAAACAGTGACTTTTTGTTCTGCGCTTATTCAACTGTGGAAGCTGTTTTGCGGTAAGCTGTTTGCCAAAGCATTTATATATTTTCATATTGCTCATAAATTTACGCTTTTAGCATCCCAAGATTGTTAAAATATTAAAACTAATTTTGATACATTTTCAAAAATTCTTGCCTGGGGATGGAGAGCGGTTATTTTTTATGCGCGTAGGACCTGCTTTCCTGTTTCGGATATGACAGTCATCAAAACCGTCAGCATGCTTCGTCCAATCTTCTGATTTTTAGCGACGGATTTATCCTAAGCTTGAGGCCATTTTGGGGAAGCTATTCAACTTATTTTGGGCCTACAAAAACGAGATAGAATACTAGTTTTGGATGAGAGCAGATAATAACAAAATATGCGCAGTTAGATATTAAATCTTGGCCCCATCGACACTGAGGGAAATTAGCTGGAAACGTTGGTACAAAACCAACATTTTTGACCATGAGTACAAGGTTGTATTAACAATTTCCCAAACATTAAAACTCTGTCAGAGAGTTCCCAACACTCCTCTCTATAGATGACTTATCTGAGAGATGAGTTAGAATATATTTTGGAACCCAAAGGAATCCATCATCCCTTTCTTTTCACCGTTGCAAGATGATAGATCTTCTCCTCTTTAGAGAGAATATGGCGAACATGGCCAAAGTTCTAGGAAGGATTGGCCACATTGTCTCGAGATAAATCAGTGAATGCTCGACCAAAATTCGTTTCCGCTAGTCAAATTATAATGGCAGGCGGCTTATCGATCTTCCGCAACCCTAGCGAAATATTTTCCTGCTCCAAAGAACTGGTGTTTTCGCAATCCACCAGAAGCTTTTTTGTTTGCCAGTTTGTCTTTGTCAACCTGAAGAATTCGAATTTCATACAGCTGACGACAGGACAACAGACTGAAAGGCACAAAGGGGTGCATCAGCAATGGGAAATGTTCAACGGAAAGTAGAATACCGTATTTTTTGTACATCAACGGCATCAACAAAGTTATTAGGAAGAAGTTGTCTACAACGATTATTCCCGTCGACTTCTAAAACTAATGCCACACGCTCTTTCACATAGAGAACCAAATGGAATACGGTCGCATCACAGCCTACTTGTTTTGTCGCCCGATTCGCCGGGCCAGTTAAATCGAATCTCTGCATCTTCTGACTTCAAAAAACCGGCGAAGAAAGTTCATCGTAGACATAGGTGTGCAGTCTCAGTTCAAAAGGTGATTCAATGTCGAGATACCGTTAGGCGTTCTTCTCGCAACAGCTACAAGTAGGCCTGCTCAATTTATGGCTGTACAATAATAAGTACACTCAACATATGAGGCTATTGACGTGAATTTCACAACTTCATCATTGCTAGCAATCTCACATAATATAATAGTCTTGATTTTCCTTCTAAATTTCAATTACTGTTGACCTTGCCATCAAAGATCATCGACCCCTCCACAGGAATTGAGCAAATTTGGACATTGTTCGAGAGTTTGGATACAGGTCATTCAGCCAACCCTAGTGCATCATTCAGACAAGGTACCATCACATACTTCGGTAGCAATTAGAGGATACCGAGAAAACTGTAGTCATCACTCCATTTGGCCTTTTAAATATCTTATATGCTTGACACTCATAAAGCATTCAGACATTTCAAAGATTCATAGACAAATACTTCGTGATACGACTCTGCTTATTGTATACTATATCTCGATGACATTATGGTTTTCGTCCGTCATATCTACGCGAAATCATCTGCGAAGTATCTTCACAAGCTTATCCAACCACGACTAAGATCAAGTGATTGAAGACAGATTGCACTTCATCCGTCTGACTTCGTAGGGCATCGTATCACGGCTCATGTAATTGTTGTGTCAAAGATGAATTCACCAAGTTATGGTAGTCACTAAGTGATATTTTGAGCGATTTGCAGAAAATCCTGGGGAGTGCCTACATTATCAGAAATTTCTTCCAGGCCTTTCTCAAAACAACTTGTTCTTTGTATAGGCGCACCTGCGGAACCGAAAAGGGATTTAGCAAGAATTCCATCATTGCCTTGTCATCTGAAGACGAGTAATTCATTTCAATTTTACACATCAACTCGTTAGTGATGTTACACAGTTAACGCTAATCTCAGATTTTCGAAAGCCATTTATACTCACGACAGATTCTTTTTCTGGAATTCACTATTACAATTTCAAACGAGAGACGATTGAATCGGAAGTTCCATCAGTTTTCTACTGCATTTTCCAACCAGTAGGAAATGATAAAACGACACTTGGCCGAGAACTTCGCCACGACGTAGTGTGCCATTTTTATCAGCATCATTATGCGGCAGATTTGTTGTTTTCACATCATGCACCACTATTAGCGCACAGCTGAAAATGCAACTTCACAGTGTCTCTGCCAGAAGCGGGGAAAGACAGTTTTTCGTCTAAGCGAATGGCAGCTCGAGCTACCACGTCAAGGGCAATAGAACTATTGTGTAGATGCCTCTGTCTAGGCCAGACGTCTCTCCACAACTTTTTTCGCCGTCACACTCTCCACCAAAAAACCACTAGGCACTCTGTGAACTTGCACTAACGTTTCAACTCAGTGAAAGGAACATAACGCGGTGCTATTCATATTCAAAGATCATTAGTCTGCCAATTTCAAACTCAAATTATATGCCGTCTGTGGATGGCTTTACCAATTGTTTATTTCATCGGTAGTTGCAGCCCAACAGGCCAGTTCTGCTGACTAGCCTTCAGAGAAAAGTTCACTTCAATTTCTTCACCTGTGAAGTTCAAGGCGATTTTAATAGACAGTTTCTCTTAGTCATAGACTTAGGCAGAATATTTAAACGATGGGTTCCCGTGAGTGTGCAATTTGTCAGAAAAACAAGATCACACATTAATTCCCGTTTTAAGTTGCAACATTTCTGGTCTATTTCGCTCTATTTCAATGTCCACATCGACATAGTTCAGATTTTGAGACAAAATCATGCTTAAGCAATTTTCTAACTATGATCGATAGATATGCATGGTGGTTCGTGGCATTATTCCTTGGCATATTTTTGTAGACGAAAAATTCATCGGTTTTGTCTCTGCATGGATATCCATTATGTTTCTAATGAGGTCTGTCACGGACAGAGGCACTTGCTTCTCATCTGACATTTCAAAATTCACCTTGTGATACATGGATGTCTTACGCCAGGCGACCGTCTACCATCCCCAGTTATCGGCAATGGTAGAGAGAATGCATAGGAACTCAAAGCATAGCTTAGCATCCTCGTCCATTAACGGTAACTGGCCGATGCACTACCTTTAGTTCTCTATCATGTTGGCCATGCGTTCCGCACACTAGAATCCATTAAAACGTTCTGTGCCACAAATTTGTATGGCATACCCAGTTCGTCTAAAGTCAGGCCCCACGTCTAGCTAATTAATAAAGATTTAATTCACAAAACGAGTTACCCGCCTTCGACTATTTCGGTAAATATCTCCGAACAGCAGTCGAGACACACGCCTGCCCAGTTCTCGTTCACCCACAGTTCTAAAGTATATATTTCGTTCGCAACACATAGCTGTTGCACCACTACAACCTGCATCGTATTCTACCTAATTTTACTAGACAAGCCAGTTACTGTGATCACAGGTAAGTAAAAAGCATAACCGACATCAGTAGTGGTAGTATAGATACTGGAAATCCGTTTATCGAACCATTCTCCTGAGAGTGTTCAATAACCTTCTTCTACACACGTCTCAGGCTCCTGACTGCCCAATCCACAATTCGCTTTTTTGCGGTACTGTTGTAATATTAATTTTTTTAAACATTAACATTAACAATAAAAATTTTTAACCCACGCTATTTTTCGCAATTTGTCTCATTTTTTGAACAAAAGTAGCTCCTAGCTAACACAGGTAGCATTTTGGAATATTCTTGGTATATGCTAGTCCTGAGATAAGTACGTCGTTCTGTACATATTTTTATGTAGCTAAGCCTTGATTTTAATGTATATATTTTTACATTATAAATTTTCACATGACATTACACTGACTATTTTGGTATGACTAGTTATTTGGGAGCTAACGCTTAAAAAACACTGGGGTGTATTTATCAGTTTTCATATCATGGTGTTGTACAATTTCACGTATTCAACCTCATCAATTGCAAAAAGACCACCTACAAATGTCATGACCACACCATCGAAGCAACTTTAGCTTCCATTGGTCGTATACAACACATTGACAACGATCCAAATTTGCTTAGGTTTTTATCTTAAACCTGGTACAGAGGATTTACCTCGAATTTTCACGCTGTGGCTCCAAAACTCTTACACTGCTTTATTTGCTCAGGTGCTATGACCAACACGATTAACAATTTGGTGCAGCAATTCTAGTGGCTGGTTTCCGTCATCATAATCTATTATTTAGCAACCAACAAGCCTATTTAGCCCAGCACTTATGGTTCATCATATTTTTGCTTAACTTCTTGTTTCGAACTTCGTCATGCATTTAATAGCCTCGCAGAGAGGAATTTTCCTTGTGAGCGGAGTGTTAAATCGACACAAATAATCGCCGACATATCAAAAATTAAATTCAATTTATTTCTACGTTGCACCAATGAGAAAAAAGTGAAATTGCCGTTTAACCACTGCCTTCTAACCAATAGTGTGCAAGTAGACATATTGTATGCTATTTAAGCACGGTAATTTACCATGCAAGTCAGTTGTGGAATTTGCATTCAACCTGCTTCACGCGTGCGTTCTGTCGGCTGTCAATACCTACGCTGGTGATTTGATAGTTTCACCAACAACTAACTACATCCGTGACTCATCTTGTTGTGGTATACCGGAGAGACGAGCCAATTAAGTGCAGAACCTGCAGGACACTATCCACAACGCGATTACAGCTCAACCACGCGAGCGACAACCAACCAGAGTCCACCCAAGGCTCTAGGTCATCTTCAAACTCTGAAGACTTCAAGAGAACGCATTACCAGGCCCTCTTTAAGGGCCCCCATATCAGTAACTAATCTCTATTCAGAGCACCTTAACCGAGTTTGTAACGTCGTACGGCATTTACTTGAAGCCGTGGCGTTTACACTTTTAATTTCATCAGTATTTTGTCCCTATATTTTAAATCCACTATTTTAAGTCTTCTTATTATCACAGATTTTTGAATGCCTATTTTAATCCCAAACGGTTAATCAAAACAGTAATTCAGGAGGATACACGACTAAGTATCTCTCCTATAAATGGCTTTTTTTTAATATCTGACCCAATCTTTTTAATTTTTAAATGATAATTCTTTTTTCCTTCCTTTTTTCTATGTAAATTTTAATTTTCCTAGTTGATTAGTTAAATAGAGAATATTCTCCAACACCTTAACCCCATGATTCCAAATTAAGATTTCAAATAAGAATCTTAAATATACTTTGTGTTTGAGTGGAGATCTGATCAAGAGTTTTTTGTAAATAATGCATGTATATTATAGAGGAAGATATTCCCTCCGACAAAATGCCGTACGACGTTACAAACTCGATTAAGGTGCTCTGAATAGAGATAAGTTACTGATATGGGGGCCCTTAAGAGGGCCTGGTAATGCGTTCGCTTGAAGTCTTCAGAGGTTGAAGATGTCCCAGTGCCTTGGGTGGGACTCTGGTTGAGTTGTCGCCCCGTGGTTGAGCTGTACTCACGATGTGGATGGCCTCCTGCAGGTTCTGCACTTAATTGGCTTCGTTTCTCCGTATACTCGCAACAAGATGAGTCACGGATGTGGTTAGTTGTTGGTGAAACTATCAAATCACCAGCGTATTGATAGCCGACAGAACGCACACGCGTGAAGCAGGTAGAATGCAATGCCCTAACTGACTTGCATGGTAAATTACCGTGATTAAATAGCATGCAATATGTCTACTTGCACACTATTGGTTAAACGTGGTTAAACGGCAATTTCGCTTTTTTTCTCATTGGTAACGTAAATAACTGAATTTAATTTACGATATGTCGGCGATTGATTTGTGTCGTTACAACACTTTCCTGAGAAAAAATATTCCTCTGCGAGGCTAGATAAGAAATGCATGACAGAGTTCGAACCAAGTTAAGCAAATAATATGATGAACCATAAATGCTGGGTTTAAATATGCTTGTTGGTTGCTTCAACAATGATATGATGCAAGGTAACCACTAGAATTGCTACACAAATTGTTAGGCTCTAGTGATCAGTCATAGCATCGAAAAATAGAGCAGTGTAAGTTTTTGAGTCATATGAAGATTGAGGTAAATCGTCTCTTGAATTTGCCAGGTTTAAGATAAAAACCTAAGCAGGTTGGATCGTTGTCAATGTGTTTGTATACGACCAAAGGAGCTAGAGTGCTCGACGTTGCGGCTGCGACATTTGTAGAGTGGTCTTGTGCAATTGATAAAGTTGGAGATATGCATTGAAAGTGGCCTTGTACCATGATATAGCCGATCACTACTTAGCGTTGCTACACGAAAGCGTTAGCTCAGAAGTAGCTGGTCATACCAAAATAGGCAGTGTAATGTCATGTGAGAAATACAATATAATGTAAAAAATATATACATTAAAATCAAAGTTAACTGCATAAAAAATATACACGAACATTGCTTCAGAGATGCATAATACCAAAGAACTGTTCAAAAATGCTACACAATTGTTAGCTAAGAACAGCTGGTTATGCCATGTGAGACAAATACGAAAATTAACGTAAGGTTAAAAAAATTTTTATAGTTAAATGTTAATGTTTAAAAAAATTAATTACGCGTTATACAAAGCAGGCTGAGATTAGGGTGCAGACGGAGCCTGAGACGTGTGTAGAAGGTTGAACGCTCTCAGATCAGGTGGTTCGATAAAGGTTTCAACTTCTGTCTATGCTTACTGATGTCGGTGTAGCGCTCAGTATAATGATGAAGTATTCTTGTTGTTTTGAGCAAAATCGGGTAAGGACCGCGATACTTGGTTGTAGTGGTACGGCATTATTGTTGCGAACGAGTACTCTTGCAGCTGTGGAGCTGTGGGTGAACGAAGACTTGACGAGAAGTGTGTTTCGGCTGCTGTTCGGACATGTTACCGAATTAAAGTCGAAGGCGGGTAGCTTCGTCTTGTGGGTCATCTTGTGCCGGTAGTAGACGTGGGAGCTGACTAGACAGGCGTAGGTCCATGCCATACAAGAGTTGTGACGCAGACGTTTTAATGGATTCACGAGTACGGGAACGCATGGCAAGCAGAACTAAAGGTAATACATCGACCCAGTTGCCATTAATGGACGAGGATGCTAAAGCTGCTTTGAGTTCCCTATGCATTCTCTACCATGCCATTAGCTTGGGGATGGTAGGCAGTCGTCTGGCGTAAGATGCATCCCATGTACCGCAAGGTGGTTTTGAAACGGTCAGATGAGAAGCAAGTGCCTCTGTCCGTGATGACCTCATTGGGAACACCATAATTGGATATCCATGCTGAGATAAAACCGTTAGTTACTTCGTCTGCAGAAATGGTGCCAAGAGGTAATGCCGCAGGCCACCGTGTAAATCTATCGATGATAGTTAGAAGGTAGCTGAAACCTTGAACCTTTGTCAGATGAACTATGTTGATGTGGACGATGGCTAGGCAAGAAGTAGACCGAAAATGTTGCAACTTAGAACGAGTGTGTCGTGTGATCTTGTTTATCTGACAAATAGCACACTCTGAGACCCATCGTTTAACATTCTGCCTAAGTCTGTGACCCCAGAAACGATCTGTAAGAAGTAGGATAGTCGCTTGGCTTCCTGGGTGAGAAATTGAGTGAATTGAATCGAAAACTTTTCTCTGAAGGCTGGTCGACAGAACTGGCTTGTTGGGCTGCGTACCCGTGAAGTAAACAATTGGTAAGCCTTCCCACAGACGGCAAATGAACTTGGTTGGGTGACGGGCTATTGATCTTTGAATATGAATGTCACCGCGTTGTTCAGTTTGCAGGAAAGTTGACGTTAGTGCAGGTTCACTGAGTGCCACGGAGTTGACAGTGAATGGTGACGGCGAAGGTGGTTGTAGAGACGTCTGGCCTAGACAGGGCATCTGCAATGAAGTTCTGTTTGCCCTTCACGTGAAAGACGTCAAATTGCTATTCGCTTAGACGAGAAAGCTGTCTTTCCACTCTGGCAGGGTACTTGGCGATAGATGAAGTTGCGTTTCGAAGTGCGCTAACTAGTGGTGTATGATCTGTGAAAACAACAAATCTGCTACTGCCAATGATGCTGATAAAATGGCGCACTGCGTCGTGGATGGCGAGAAGTTCCCGGCCGAAAGTGTCGTAGCTCGTTTCTACTGGTTGGAGAGTACGCGAGTAGAAACTGATAGGCTTCCGAACTCCGTCGATCTCCTGTTCCAAAGTGGCTCCAATAGCGAATTCAGAAGCATCTGTCGTGAGTAGAAATGGCTTTTCGAAATCTGGATGCGTTAGCATTGTGGCATTTGCTAACGAGTTGATGGCAAGACGAAGTAATTCCTCGTCTTCGGATGACCAAGCAATGATGGAATTCTTGCTAAGTCCTTTTCGGTTCCGCAGGTGCCTGCACAAAGGATAAAGTTGTTTTGAAAGGCCTGGAAGGAACTTGCGATAATAGTTTGGTACTCCCAGGATTTTCTGCAAATCGCTCAAAGTCCTTGGTGACTTGATATTCTTGAATGAATTCGTCTTTGACGGTAACGGTTGAATACCTTGGGCCGTGATACGATGCCCTAAGAAGTCGACGGATAAAGTTGCAATCTGCGTCTTGTCACAGTTGATCTTGAGTCCGTGGTTGGATAAGCGTGAGAGGACATTTCGTAGATGTTTCTGCATGAGATTCTAGATCTGGACTGAATACCATAATGTCATCGAGATATGACATACAATAAGCAGAGTCGCCGCGAAGTATGTTGTCTATGAATCTTTGAAATGCCTGAGTAGCACACTTAAGTCCAAAAGGCATGTAAAGATATTCAAAAAGGCCAAATGGAGTGATGACTGCAGTTTTCTCGATATCCTCTGGTGCTACTGGTATGTGATGGTACGCTTGTCTGAGGTCAATCACTGAGAAGAAATTGCTGCCGTTGAGTTTTTCAAGTAAAGTGTTGATGTTTGGAATAGGATATGCATCAGATTTTGTCACTGAATTTAGCTTACGGTAGTCTCCACAGGCTCTGTACGATCCGTTTGATTTGGAGACTAAGTGCAGTGGTGACGCCCATGAACTTTTCGATGGTCTGATGATTCCCTCTTCCAAAAGCCTTGAGAATTCTTCTTGGGCAACTTTCAGCTTAGCAGGGGCCAGTGGTCGCTTCTTGAATGCAATAGGTTGTCCTTCTGTGACGATATGATGCATCGTGTTGGAGACTCGTAGCTCTGACTTGTTAAGATCGAAATGCGATTTGTTTTTTCGAAGAGCTGCTGATATCTCTGCTGAATGATGCACTGGGGTTGGCTGAATGACCTGTAACTCCAAACGCTGGGAGGCAAGTGTCCAAAAGTTTTGTTCAAGTCCGGTGGAGGGGTCGATGATCTTTTGATTGGCAAGATCGACAATGAGCCGAAATTTTAGAAGGAAATCAAGGCCTATTATATTATGTGAGACCTTGGCAATGATGAAGTTGTGGGAAAATTCACGTCGTAGACATATGTTGAGTGTGCGGTATTGGCAGCCATAAGTTGGTATGGGCTCGCCTGTAGCTGTTGCGAGAAGAACGCCTAGCGACATCTCGGCCATTGAATCACCTTTGAGAACTGAGACTGCCGCACATGTGTCTACGATGAACTCTTCGCCAGTTTTGAAATCAAGAAGGTGCAGAAGTTCGTTTGGCTGTTTGGCCGGGTCATGCAAACAAGTAGGCTGGTGATTGCGACCGGCATTGTCTGTTTGGTTCTCTATATGAAAAATTCGGCGTGGACGAAAGAGTCGACAGGGATGTCGGATTGTAGTTGGCTTCTTCCCTGTAGCGCCGTTGATGCCGTTGATGTGCAGAAAGTACGGTCTTCTACTTCCTGCGCCAGACGTTTCCCGATACTGATGCACCCTTGTGCCTGCGGTCTGTTGTACTCTCCGTCAGCTGTGTAAATTGACACTCATTCGGAAATTCTTCGGAACAACAAAGACAAACTTGGCAAGCATAAAAAACTTCTGGTGGTTATAACACCAGTTCTTTGGAGCATATTTATTAAAGGATTGCGGAGATCTCGATCGCCGCCTACTATTATAATTTGACTTGGAAACGAATTTTGGTCGAGCATTCACTTGATTTGGTAATGGCCAATCCTTCTAGAACTTTGGCCATGTTCGCCACTGTTCTCTCTAAAGAGGAGATTCTATCATCTTGCGGGGGTGAAGAAAAGGATGATGGATTCACTTTGGGTTCCAAAACCCCATATTCTAACTCACATCTCTCAGATAAGTCATCTATAGAGAGAGTGTTGGGGAGCTGTCTGGCAAAGAGTTTTAATGTTTGGGGAAGATTGTTAATAAAAACAACCTTAGCTTCATGGTCAGAAATGTTGGTTTTATACCAACGTTTCCGTAATTCCCTCAGTATTTCTATGGGGCTAAGATTTGGCATATCTAACTGCGCATATTTGTTTATTATCTGCTCAGTTTCCGTGGGTCCAAGTAAGGATTCTACCTCGTTTTGTAGGCCCAAAATGGGATTAGGTAGCTTCCTAATGGCCTCAAGCTTAGGATAAATCCGTCGCTGCAATTCAGAAGTCAGTTTAGCAAAAACCTTCGACAGTTTTTGATGACAGTCATAATCAGGAAACGGGGAGAAAGCGGAGTCTACGCGCATAAATAATAGTTCACTATCTCCATCCCAAACAGGAACATCAATATATAAAATTGGACCTGACATTTTAACAATCTTACGGGATCTTAAAAGCATAAATTTATAAGCAATATGAAAATGTATAAATAAACTTTAACGAAACGCTTACCCACAAACAACTTCCACAGTTGAGTGAGCGCAGAACAAAAAAGTCAGTTTCCGAAAATCCGCAATTGAGTTTGTCGAGTACGTACGGTGCCGTTTCTTACGTAGGAAATGTAATCAGAGGCCCCTTTGGCCTTTGATGTCAATGTATTATAATTATCCCAACAAATCCACGAATATAAACCCAACAGATTTCCCAGAAAACCACGATCAGGGTAAAGAAAACACAAATGTCATTTTGTTTATCCAAAATAGATGAAAAAGGAAGTCAATTTTATGTATACCAAAAAAAATCAGAACAATAATCAATATCCTGGCGCGGTCGCCAATTTTATAAACGCCCCGGCTTCAAGTAAATGCCGTACAACGTTACAAACTCGGTTAAGGTGCTCTGAATAGAGATTTGTTACTGATAAGGGGGCCCTAAAGAGGGCCTGGTAATGCTCATTTTGAAGTCTTCAGAGGCTGCAGATAACCCAGTGCCTTGTATTCTGTCATTGCCCCTGTGGTTGAGCTGTAATCACGATGTGGATAACGGCGTTCAGGTTCTGCATTGAATTGGCTTGTCTCGCTGGTTATACCGCAACAAGATGAGTCACGGATGTAGCCAATTGTTGGTGAAACTATCATATCACCAGCGTAGGTATTGACAGCCGACAGAACGCACACGCGTGAAGCAGGTGGAATGCAAATGCCCCAACTGACTTGCATGGTAAATTACCGTGCTTAAATAGCATGCAATATGTGTACTTGCCTACTATTGGTTAAACGTGGTTAAACGTGGTTAAACGGCAATTTGCTTTTTTCTCATTGGTGCAACGTAAACAAATTTGAATTTAATTTACGCAATATGTCGGCGATTGATTTGTGTCGTTACACGATCTTGTCTGATTGAAACGAATTTTATTTAAAATAAATTATTCGTTTATTTTCTAGAACAGTCTATGTTTAAATACTTGACAGTATATTTACTTTTGAATTGTGCGTGTTTTCAGTTTTGGTAATAATAATAATAAATAATAATAATACATTTATTTGGCATCAAAGGCCAACTGGCCCAATCATTGAAATAGCAAATCAAGGGTAGGATATGTGGAGGTGAGTGGAATTGTGACTAGCAAAGTATTTAATAGCAGGGGGAGGGGTTGGGGAGGGCAAAAGTTATCATTAACATCAAGATAGTTCAATCTGGTGAAAAATAAATATAAGCGAAGTTCCATTTGACTAGACAAGATCAATTGGAGGTAGTCCGTGAAGTATCAGATCTTCAAGGTGAATGTGAGATCGAAAACGAAGATGAAGATGAAAAGATGGCGGCCCGGAGATAGACGTCGACCGTTGGAGTCCGTTGTCGTGACGAATGAATTGATGGAGTCGGCAGGATTGAGGCGAGCGAGTCTTGCAAGGATCGCAGGCATCTGTAGAACGTGATCGAGATTAAAATAAGACCAGGGAGAGTCGAAGTCCGAAGCGAACCGTTGGTGGATCGGTAGGGCTGTTGGGTTTCCGGTCCTCCGCTGAAACAAGAAAGAAAGAAAAGAGTTGGATGAGCAAAACGTAGTAGAGTATCCGCAACGTGGATATAATGGGGTTAGGAATGGGCTGAGAGGTGGTATTAGTGAATCTAGAAGAAAAGAATAAGACAAGAGAGGTAGAGTGGAAGATGGCTGCCTGATGGATTTAACCCTACGAAGTTAGTTAAGAAGATAGCCTGGGGTGAAGTAAATGTTATGGATTGAGAAGGAACCAGTTTCGTTTCCAATCGGTCGTATCACAAAGAAATTTGTTGAAGAAAAACTGATGAGCTGCCTTTTTGAATTCGTGCTGGGGTAGGAGTTTTATGTCTGTGGGGAGAGCGTTGAAGACATTAGTGGCTTTGGAGAAGAGATAGATTTTTTTAAATATGGTGGGGGTATGGTAGGCTTGGATAGAAGAGTTACTAGAACGTGTGGCGTAGTGGTGACTTGGGTGGGCAAAGTTGGAGAGTGGTAAGGAAGTTGAGATCTTATGGATAAAAGAAATGACTCGAAGGTGACGTGTGAACCAAAGCGGAAGAAGGTTAGCTAGAAGTAGGCGTTTCCTGTAGTTTTGGCAGTTCGGGAAGACTCGCTTAAGAAATCTGGAGGATACCTGTTCAATGGTGTACGAGGAGGCGTGGGTGAGAGGACAGTAGAATTCGCTGGCGTAGGAAATGAGGGGCAGAACGTAGACCTTGAATAAAGTGAGTTGGAGAGTGGGATTGTTAGTCTTAAAACAGATCAGACGGGCCCATTTGAAGTGTTTGGAAGTAGTGTGTGTAAGGTGTGGGGAGAAGTCTAGGGATTTTGAGAATTGAATGCCGAGATGTTTGGCCGAATCTATTATTAATCTATACTCGAATGACCTGACTTTCCTCAGCAAGCTGCATTTGGTCCTTTTCTCCAATTTGTGTTTATAATTACTCGGTTTTCACAACATACACCTGCTATTATTTTGTTTTTTGAATTGTATATATTGGGGACGTTCTGGAACATGTAATTTAATAATTCTGTTTTTCACGTCTTATTTCTTTCCAGGTTATTTGATCGGGTTTTTTGCTACGTAAGAAGTTCACATGCTGTGTGCCTATCAGTTAGTTATAAAATTAATAATTAAGTACGATCAGCATGGAAGCTAATCTCAAGTATGAGGAAACAAGCAAATTAGCTCAAGATATAGCAGGCATAAATATAACATATGTGAACGAGAGTTCTAGCTTATCAGATTCCAATGGACAATTAAGGACTAAAAATAACTTGGCATCTATGGGTTCTCAGTTACTTATAGGTATGGAGCCTCCACAAAATTTGGCGACCGCGCCAGTCCAAAAATATTTAGTCTACGACCTGTAGAGGCCCTTAGGTCACTACCATAAGGGGGTCTCTTGGATGCCAGGCCCGGAAAATCCATATATGTGGAATGATCATCTATCTTGGAACACTTAAGTTCCTCTGAACTATCTCTTAAGCTACAATCCTTAAGTCCGCTAGCCAACTGCTCTGTATCCTCAGTATTTAATAAACCAGACATGATATTATTAAATTATTTATAATTTATATATTATATTAATTAAGTAAGCTTACCCGGATACGCTGATGTCCACAAATTTACTGAACTGAAATGATTGAGACCTTGAAACAAATATTCACTTAAATTACCCAAAGCAAACTTATGGTTCTTTTCGCTGATAATTAAAAACACCAAAATGACGAGAAGATTTACAAATTTTATTCACAAAGTAATCGGAGATGAACCATGCAGTGTCCCGCTTATGCAATTCAGAAACTCAGATCAAAACTGTCTCATTTCTTTTCA
>JAQBSW010004321.1:0-70660 GCA_029291075.1 Eudiplozoon nipponicum
TTGAAAATGGGACTGGAAACGAAGTCCCGAAAGTTCAGAATAAATTCGAAAAATCTTTATTCAATATCTTTTCCCGAAACATAGTGTAAGGATGGTTTGGGAGTTACGGGACCATTGAGAATCCATCAATGTAGTTAAAAGGAAGCAGTGCACATAGAAATGTAAATGAATAAATATTTTACCGACCTAGGAGTGCTATAACTTTTCCCGCAACCGTCAATTTCGGTATCTTTTTAATTCGAAATACACATTACTAGCTGGTATTAGTCTTATTACAGATTAAATAATTCTGGCTAGAACCAAAACTAAGCACTTCAGCAGGAAATAGTAATAATGGACGGGTTTATACAAAATTTTATACAAAATAGTTCAAGATAATTTATGTAGGTAGAATATCATTATTTTCCACCAGTTGTTATTTTGACAGAAGACTCTTTACACATTTGTAGTTTAACAAATTAAATAAAATCAATTATTTTTGCGATAATTAAAAACCAAAGGATTAATTTACAGTTAAAGTGGATGGTAAATAAATAAATATAATTTTAAATAACTCAATGACTGCTGTGCCTAGCATATATATATATATATATATATATATATATATATATATATATATATATCATTATTGTTACTGAATGCGCTATTTTTTAAAGAATAATAAAATAAGTATAATCCATGGAATAACCTTTTTTAATAAATATGATTTCTTCTAGTATCTACGACCTTTATTCTGAATTCGTTATTTTTACGCTCATCCAATCAAAGCAATACATTTTTCGTAAAAATTCCTTTCTTATCAATAGAGAGAACCTTATTCTGTGTACTTCGTTATTGGATGTCTGTGAAATTAAAAGTGAGTGCTCTTGGATACTCAGGATCGTAATAATATATTTAAAAAATAATAGAATAATTGAACGTACAGAAATGCATATGCAAGCATCGATGGAGTGTTTTTTTAAGATTCTATCAAACCCAAAACAACTGAGAACTACGACGACCCGCTCTTTATATCGGATCTCCCATGTACATTTGGCTTTGAATATGTGCGCATATTCAAAGCCAACAAACTGGTTACTAGAAGGAATCAGGAGGGACTAAATAAGCTACAGCGAATCAGATAAATCAGACTCATGAAGCCAGACAAAGGGACAGATATAATGATAATGCATTCAACTGACTATAGTCAAGCAAGTCGAAAGATTATTAACGACAAAATAAATTTTAAACGTGAAGAGGTACAACGCATTTATACATCTATATTGAAAATTTCTTTAACATATTGACTATACAGAATTATTTCTGAAGTAGAAGAGAAACACGAAATCTGCATAGAGGGCAAAAATGCAGTTATTGCAGAATATAAAAATACAGTCATCACCGATATTATATGCATTGCCTAAGTTTCACAAAATGATTAGCAATGATAATCTTCCTCATTTCATACCTATTTTATCTATTGTGAACACTCCACAGCACGGGGCAGCCATATTTTATCAGTTAAATACTGTTTGTTGCGGAGAGCTAATATATATGCAAGTATGTATTAGGTTTTGCGAACCTAGTAACAAATTAGTTCAGTTGTGACCAGAAGGATAAACCAAAGGCAGCATGAACGGAAAGTATAATCTCATGCGCATTCGTTTCGTGCTTACTGGCGATTCATCAGTAGGAGCCGGCATTGCGCCCTTTAACCACTATATATTTTGGTCAAGAATGTGGGATAATAGACAAATACACATAAAAACTTACAGTCACATATAAATTTAGAAGTGCCTGCATACAAACATGCATACATACAATCATACATGAACACATGCATACATAAATACATACTTTAGTAAATTCATACATCTATACATACATACCTACAGACATACATACATAAATACAACCAAACATAAATGCATTTATACATACATTCATACATACATACCAATATAGGAATATATTAATGCACATACTTGAGTACATGGCGTATACATATACACGCAGGCATTAACTCCTGAACAGGTGAATAGTTATACCAACCAACATATTTACAGTCACTACTTTTTCCCTTACGTTATTTAATTGCAGGATAAAATCCATTTTATAATTATATTTGCAATTGCTCCTGTAGCCAAAACCAGAAATTATGGAAATCAAAGCGGAGTTTTCCTCTTTTCCTGCATAAAGTTCGTTGGTGAGATTTTCTACCGTTATTCACCTAATTTTTTGTTGGATATTTGATTCTTTTTCCTGTCTCCAATTATCTAGAACATTTATTTAGCCATTCAAAATTTCATTCAACGTGTTAATGTATCTTTATCTAAACCATTTTATTCGATGTAGACTATTTCATTATAATTCTTCTTACAACTGATTAATCCATACAGTTATTCACTTTCAATTAAGTATGCAATAATTTATTATGCTCTTCTGCTGCTGTAAGTGTCTTTGACGGAAACTCTATTGATCCGGATTAACACATAGAAATTAAATATTTAAAGCCCAAATGAGTGATGGATAATCCGAATTACACATCATCGTATAGGTTTCATCTTAAAATATTTACAATAATATGTCATGTTTAGTAAGATTTTATATATTTCATTTGCTAAATTACCGTCCTTATCATCTTCTTGGCCAGGTTTTCTTATTTTTATCTTTTTATCTAAAGCAATTTCTGTTGTCGTTCTGAAAAAATTTACGTGAAACAGTCTTCGCAATTGGATTATTCATTTCTAAAACAAATATTTCGTTTTCTTCCGGTAGAAATTCACTTAATCATTGTATAGTATTTACAACTTATTACTGTGTAATTTTACAATGCAAAAAACTATGATAATAGCCTTAAGGTATTCAAATCGAATCTAGTAGAAGTTATAAATGCTAAAGGGAAGAATGAAATATAAAGCCGAAGCTTTAATCAAATGAAAAAAGAACTGCTTAAATGCTATATGTGTAACTATGTCAATGAAATGCTTTAAAGGTAACACGCCCATAGAAAATTTAATCAAAACAGATTTAGGAAGAATTCAATGATGATTACGGAGCTTTAAATTTTTCTACTATTTTTTCAGCCTCTATTTAATCCAAAATCTTCAGATAGTCTAAGGAAAAATTTAAACTCATAAGAAGGATATTTTCATTAGGACATCGTAAATAGCATTCACACAGAAAGTAACTATGGTTTAGACTTATTAATACATCAAATGAAAAGACACAATGACATGAATTAATCTACGTCACTTGAGGATAAAACGAGATTTTTGCAAATTTCAATAATTGAAGTAACTCTTGCAAGACTCTTATTTAATCTAAATGCGTTCGGCTGTATATTTGATTCTTCCTGTTTGTTGTTTCAATTAAACGAATTGTAATCTAAAAATGTAAGCAATGCAGTGGATGACTAGACTTTATGGCAGCAATGAATTATGCAAAGCAATTATTGTGTTAATTAGAATATTTTTACTATTTACACCTCAAAAAATCACTATAGTCAATTCCATTATTTCAGCTGAATGTATATTCGGTTCTTTATTTTCCACATTTTGTATTGTTATGCCTTTTAATTATATGTCTGAAGAAACGCTGATGTCTTTCAATTATTTCAATACCCTGTGTGCGAAAGGAAAACCCTTTTATCGCAAAGTTCATTTAGGGTGTACGTTATGCGTATAACCAACCTGCTTTCTTATCATTGTCTGTAGGGGAAATGACCTGGTGCTCTTTCTGAGTGGTATACGAATTTGTTTGCAGTGTTGCACGTGAAATGTTTCATATAGGGCATTAGAGACCGAAATTTATTTTGCATACCTTTGTAACGGGAGAATGTACTTTTTTGCACAAGCTAGTGTTTTTATGCTGATAGAATAGCGTGACCTTTACATGAGAAATATATAAATGCGAAATTTCGGAAGCCTGTCAAGATTAATTTTATTTGCAAGGAATTTGACAAGCATTCATCTCGTTATCGTATTTTTAACTCTCAGCATGAAACTATAAATTAATTATTCACTCGATCAGAGATTCTGAAAATGCTTACAATTGCAAATGTGTTTGCTTCACTTTTTAATGTCATTGATATATTTTATACTTAGGATTAAAAATTTTGTAAAATATTACAAAAGACCAGAATATGCGTAGTTTAAAAAAATTATTTTGATCATTTATAACAATTGAAAGCTAAAGTAAAACTTAAAATTAATAAATAATGCAAATTTTGGAAATCTTTATATTTTGCATTTTGACAATAAAGCACAATAAAGATAATATTCTATTCGTCAATTTATATCTCGACTATAATTCTTCGATTTTTTTTGTTGGTTAAGAGCAGCAATGCTAGTCTTAGATTAGTTTCTAGTTATAGATGCAAATTCATGAAGGTATTGATTCAAATCAATCACTGGCATGCAAAAAATTTATTTAGTAGAATTCTGTTTATTTAAAAGAATTTTTGTCTGTTTAAATACGGTGTGAGGATTTAAAAATAGCAGTCACCGCAATGCACAATTCCTTTTCATATCTTGGTTAAAAATATGCACATTCTACTTTTTTGGTAACATTTTACTTAGCTATACTTTTGGATATTAATGAAGTACATTTATTACCCTAAACAATTATTTATTCGATTCCCAAATAATTATAGAGTATTACTGTAAATGGAAGTTTTTGTTTATTAAACATTTAACAATTTACTGCTCTTCTAATTCAAATTATGAATATTTTGAATTGGGTGTCTATTTCTATTTTAATATTAAAGCAGAATGTCATTTGTTAAGGAGCAATTTTGGCTTTATTTATTTCAAAACAACTTTTGTATACCCGATTCTAACAAAATATAAATTAAGTAATAACATAGAACTACGCATTGCAAAAACTCTTTTTTGAATATTCTATACAATATTACGTAAAAAAGAGCCGATTTTGCATGAAATGAAGAAAAATTAGTGATTTATGTGTTTATCATTCTTTTCCTTAGTCCGATTGCTTCTAATTTGTTGTCATGTAATGTTAATGATCAATCTAACCTAAGCCAAAATGGGTTTCTTACTCTTCAAAATAAAAAAAACATTTTTTAGTAAATATGAGATGTAACAAAATATTGAGCATTAGCTGTATTGTGTGAACCTGCATAGATTATAATTTTATAATTTAATATGCAGAAAATGACACATTTTGACTTAATAAACCACAAAAGGTCAATTTACTATGCTAATTAAAATAAACTATTCACTATTTCTTATAATGCGCAGCATTGTTACTATAACATATACGATTATTTACACTTTCTAGAAGATCATGTTTTTCTCAATATTACAAAATTCAATTCTATTGTAAATTCTCCAATCATTCATTGATTTAATCTCATTAGCTTTTACTGAAATTTCCGTATTTGTTTCAAGGCTTCACGTTAACAAAAGGGAAAGGACAAAAATAATTTAAATATTGTGTACCTGTAATTATGCCCAAATAAATTTGACAATATATGAATCATTGCTTGCCTTTTCGTGCATCTGCGCTATACTTAAATGTTATCAACGATGCAAACATCATAATTTCTATGTGGGTGCATACACCGCTATATCAACATTTGTTGTTCAGTTTATTTTCAAAATGGAACTAAATGAGCGCAAATTATTATTAGGTTCTACGCGGATCAAGGTCAGATAATTTCTTAGAACACATAAAGCACCGTAACTCTGTCAGCAACAACCCTTTGTAAATGATTAAAAATGTCATCAGCGAAATGTGACATGAAATGTCGATCGAAATATCAATTAAGAAACATAAATTAGAACAACCATATAGCTAGATGCCAGAAATATATTTCGATGTAAAAGTTGTGTTTTCAAGAAACACGAATTAGTATTGGAATTATCCCGAATAAACGAAGGCATCTAGTATATTCAGCCAGCAAAGCAGACCCATTTGTGTAGACGAGTCTCGATGTGACTCGAGCACCACCATCAGCCATAACAAATTCAGGAATGCAGAACAGTAGAAAAACGACGGGTGTAACGTGAAGCAGGGTAGGATCATTGGTTTAGCAGAACACGAAAGTGGAACGATTGTCACAAAATGCGAACATGTGAGCAATATAGAAAAAACTAGAAACCTTATTTGAGCAAAATACTAATTTGAAAAATTTTTTCATGAAGAAGGTACGCAGAATCTTGATGTTAAAATAGGTCATAAATATGAAAGCGAAGAAATACGGACCACTATTTCTTCATTTTCGTTAAAGACCTATGTCGAATGAAACAATTGTCATTCAACAAGCATAACAAACATAAATGGAGTTCTATTTTCTATTCATTAATAAGGAAGTATAAATATCGATCGATAAGTAGAACGATTAGTTGAAAGGTAGGTTACTCTTAATATAAATATGAAAGAGCGTTATTTGTACCCATCAAAAACAAATTTTATTAATCGATAACTTTTGAATTTTATGATGTCGTATAAACTTTATTGCTCACTGAATTTTTATATAGCATTTTATTTCCCGGCAATTAAGCGCATTTAATGAAAAAGCTGACAATGCGGCTAATGAGTATATTTTCACCTTCAATTTATTCATAAAACATTCGCATTACCTGCATTAAATTTCGAAAAATTGCGGTAGGTAAAGTTGTTTTAATTGCAAATTAAGCCACCTATCAAAGTGCCAAAAGTTAGAATTAAAATTGATGAGAAAGTGACTAAGTTAAATTTATTTATTTTTAATGCCATTAGGAATAGTTCGTGTTGAATAGACACACAATAAAATAATAAAATGCTGGAAAATAGGGTTCAAATTTCGGGGATTTTCCATACTATTTTAAGAAGGAAACTCAAAAATTGAATACGAAAGTAATTCGAAATATCTGCTATAAGAAAACATTTGGAAGGCTATATCTTTGTGTTTGAGACAAAAGTACCATATAAAATCGTAAAAAATAACAAGAATTTCACTATAACGGTTAAACTTCATCTTAGATTAGTTCAGCTTATATAAATGTGTGTGTGTATGTTTTTGTGTGTATGTTTGTATAAATGTATAGTTACTTTTCCATATGCTGTTTGTTGACAAATTGATTTTATCTTGATCTATTATTTGCACTTCATCATTATAAATCCGCAAATAAATCGTTTTATTTCTGCTATATGAAACAATTAATCTGCCTTTTGGAATTGAGCTTTTCAATTCTGTTCGCTTTTTACTGATGGAAATACGATTCTTCGCCCAATACTACCGCAATTACAGCACATATTTTTCTAATATAAAAAAGTAAAAGGACCCTAAAATTTTTTTGTTCCAACAACATGTGTTATTTAATATTAGCTGGATCAAAAATTTAGCTGAGGCGCATATGATTTTGTACCAAATATATTTTCTCCTGTATTCTAAAACAAAAAATAATGTAGACAAAAATCGTTTCTATTTGAGCCAGGTGAAAATCAGTCTGTTATCTGTATCCTACTTATTTTTTTCTCATTGCAATGTATTCGTAGCGTTAATCGCAGCGTCAATTATTTCATTATAAGCCGCTACATTTCATTCAATGATTTTCTTTAATTTTAAGAATAAATAAGCGTCTTGCCAGAATATTTTATATTTTCTATTGCCATAGATTTTAATTTCGAATGTCATTCGAAATGTCGTAATTTTAGTCGATTTGGACATTAGCAGTCCACAGTTAAGCAAAGAGTTGCAGTTTTCAGACCCGAACGTCGTAGATGATACTGAATTTCGTTTGCCAAATAAGTTTGGATCAATTGTCAGGGAGAATGCATATTAGCTTCGAACTGAAATTTGTTTATCAATTTATGCTGTTAATATTTGTGTAAAAATTAAACTATTTTAACTAAACCATTCTTTTAAATTGCTATTATGATGCAGGCTACGTGTTATCGGCTTGTTTATTTATTAAAGTCTTAAAGGTGCTCTCCACTGTAATGAAAAAATTGTAAATACGTTAATTGTAAATTTGTTGGCATAATTTAATCACATCACACGAAACGTTTTGTAGGATATTTAAAAGTGAAATATATGAATCATATATTTTCAGCTATGAAATTAAAAACATGATTTATTGTACAGAACCGCTTTCCCTCCATTTGCTCAATTGACTTTCTGGATGAATAAATCATTAAATTTTATGATGAAATAAGATTAACGACACAAAGACATACTAGCTTAATAGTTTTAAATAAAATAAAACCTATTGTAACATTACTTCTTTTAGTAATTGGAAAGTTCCTTGGTAACGTTATCGCACAAGCAAACTTTAAAAATTACACAAGTCTAAATAATGTCCGTACACCTTACATTTATCGATATTTGAAAGCGTTATATAGTTTATCGCCTTTATCGTATCACAAAATGGCATGACCATTAGCTCTGCGCGCAAAACCAATGTTATTTTCCACACTAAATATCAGAATGTCTCTTTTATTACTTTAATTAATTAATTAATTAATTTAATTAACACCTAACAAATTATGTGAATACATTTGTCAGTATGAACTAAGTATTGAATAATGTAGAAACGTTAATCGATCCGGTAGACCGGTTTCGTCATTATTGGCAACTCTTCAAGAACAAACCAAATTTTGCCGCGTACAGGGCTTAAACAATGACAGGTCTGCTGTCAATATATTGATCTTACCACTGAACCACTCCACTGAAAGTCGGAATGAGCAACAGACAGCGAAACATACGTACCCAGGTTCGAGTCCTTATCGCGGCAAACTTTCGACGGTACGTAATCAGTTCCCAATAATGACGAAACTGGTCTACTGGATGAATCGCCTTTTCTACATTATACAACGTTTAGTCTTACAAACATATATATATGCACATAATGGGTCATGATTTTATATCGAGATCGCATTCTCGATCAAAATAATTATCACCGATTGTGCAACCAATTCTCGTTTACTGATAAGAATTTTTCTATTTATTTGGCTAAATGGCTGTTAATAAACGAATTTAACGCAAAATGTATAGCAAATAACTAATTATTCATACCCATTTGCAAAATTTGTTCCCAAAAGGGAGTATGCAATCCAACAAGTGCAAATTAATTTTTTTGTTACATCCACAAAAATAAATTAGAGCACGGGCAAAAGCTCATTTAAAAATATAGAAGCATCTAAATTTTTTTGATAATCGACCTCATCAAGTTTTTCGTTTCGCAAATAAAGTCAAAGCTAAAATAAAGGATACCAGAGCACGTTTTTCTTTCTATGTGGCGTTCTGAATGAAATTTAACATTTTGTGAAAATAAAGTTTTGAAACTGCTTTCATAACATGATATTTGTAATAAGAAAAGCAACATCTGAAAATCGAAAGCATTATTGTCATAAAATACTCTGATTCTAAAACGCCCTCTTTTGATTTGTTAAAGAGTAAATGGGTCTATTACAAAATCAAGCTCTCAATAATAATAAAAAAATTTGCGCTCCTGACAACGAAAAACTTATATCAACAAAAACCGAGCTTGTGCAACTTTTAAATTTGTTATCGATTTGGAAGCAACACATGATGAACGCCAACGTTTCCTTAAATTAACACTTTGAAAATCTGCATGCAAAATATTATTATATCAATAACAACGAAATTTTCGTTCAGTCAACTAAATGTGGCAACTTTACGAGAATTGGTTTAGTTTCGATATCCTGCTATTCTTTCACGGGTCATCGGTTCACGCTTTTCCATCGTACGCTGCAATGAATGGTTATCTAAAGTAAATTGGTTGAATTTTTGCCTAAAAAAATCTACTTGACACTAAATTTGATTCAGAGGAAAAACGGAAAGTCCGTTTCGATTTAATTATCCTACATTTTACAACAAAAAAACTATCATCTAAAAAAAACCAGAGGTCAGTTGGAACACGACAGGAAAATGATATGAAAAGAACATGTTTTAAATCGAGATCCATTATTTCAATGACAAATATGCCAAAGAATGAACTCTCAATATCGTTGTAAGCCTAGTAAAGATTGTAAAGCATTCTCTCATCCATATACAACTTTATATTTCCTTTTGAGACTTAAGATAAAGCAAAAATTTATAATGTTTAAAATTTTTGAGTAATTTTGTATAATTCTACGTCATTATTTTCCTATGTAAATTTGCAGCAAACTTTTGTGTTTTTATAGCAATATGTCCAGAAGAATTTCCTAAATTTTAAACGAATAGAGTAAAGTTGAAATGTTTGCCTTACCTTTGCCGCTGCATTTTTATTTGTTTTCAATAATCAACTTACCTAGTGAAGACATGTTCTGGTGATGGGCTCTGTATTGACTTCAGTCATTTTGGTACGAAACGATTCATAGAGACTAAGTGCATGAAATACTAAACAACCATTTTATCAAAGAGATACTATTTGTTTGTGATAGTCCTGTGTGTATTAAAAATGCCTCGTATATTATAACAATAGCATTTGAAAATTTGCTTGACAACGGAAAAAGATGAGATTGACATTATGACATTCCTTGATTCGAAACCAAAGTAAAGAAATGGTGGCACATCGTACAAATCAGTCTTTGAACAGTAATTGAAGTAAAACACTAGATGAAACAATTACACAGTAGAGAATAGGGCAGAATTTTGCCTGCCTGCTTGCAGATAACTTTTGATACTATGCATAACATTCATATTAGAAATAGTGCCCCAGTGCACTTCATATATGAGCACAAATCTCATGATGTCAAAAAACACTATGTGGATATTTGAACAGCAATAATAAAATCAAATTATGATAAACTGAAAAAAGAGTATGTGAAGACATTGAAATGTACAACGGAAGGTTGTTGTTAGGCGTTGGGTTTTGTATATTTTGCATCTTAATTAATTTGGATCACATCCGCCACCAAACATATTCCTCCTAGTGTGGAAACCATTCTTAATTCAATCTGCATTGAAATTTAAAAAAATTTAAACTCGTCCACATGGTCAAAAATAATAAGGCAAATACAGTAAAAGGTTATATCCGTGGTTTTCAAAACTATAACTCAGATGATAGGTAAATAATTAGATTTGTCAAGCGTATAACTTCATAAGTAAACAAATTGTATTGTGCGAAAGACCAACACAACGCTATTCCACTTTAAATGAAGCTAGGTACAAAATCATAGTACCAATTTTTTCGTGTCCTAGTATTACTATGAGGCACTTATAGCGCAATACGAAATTATGCATACTTACGTTTTTTCAATCAAACATTTCAGTTTCAGTTTTTATTTAGAACTAATAGATTCTGCTATTTATTTCTTTAGCAAAAAAGCTAATGAAATTGAACACAAAAGCATCTATACAAAATAAAATGTTTTCTTATGATCATATCTTGGAATAAATGTTTTAAAGTTGTAAAAACCAAAAATAAATTATAGCCAAACGAAAGTTTCTTTATCACACGCAAACAAACATAATAATAAACCTATTGCAAATTATTTAAATTACTTTTGGTCTAACTCTATAATATTTATATGCTGTGCTCAAAATAGGATTGTTCTCGTAAGTAATAGGTTCCCAGGTTGTTTCGATTATTTGACTGTCCCATAAATTTACCCATTTAAAGAGAATAATATTATTGCTCTATGACAACGGTGGATATGAATGCGAATATGTGAATATTTAATGTATGTTATAGTTTATAACATATTTTTAGCAGTGGGAAAGCTTCTTAACTATTGCTCTGTGTATGAAATACCAGCTGATGTGATTTTTTTTAAAGGAGACATTAAGTATACCTCACGTTATTGTTGTAATGAAACAAGAACTATATATGAAACTAGGAAACAGATAATGATAGATAATGCTTATAGAAATAATGCCATAATTTTTTTCACGTGAGTCCATGTGATTAAAATTGGTGCCAGCATTTCCAATAGTATATTACTCGCTAGCATGATTTAATTTTGTCATGTTGTTCTAAAAATGACTACAGAATACTGAAACGTGCGAGTACGCGTATATGTCGGTATTTATGTTATGTTGTGTGACTGGTAAATTACAATGGGATTGGTGTTTATCTGAAGCTGTCAAACGAGATTTAGTTAAATTATAATTTGTTGTATTGCATGTAACTATTGAAGAACAAATAAATGGATGGGAAATGTATGTGCGTAAAGTAACACACTAGACACTCAAAGCAAAACAAGACGCAGATACATAAAGCAATCTTTCTAATGAAGTATAATTTTATTTTCTATTTTATTTCAATACACTCCATGTTTTGCCTTCTAAGGTGCTTGTCTCAATTTTTAATTAACCTTATAAAAGCGGAAAACTAACAATGTCAAATCAAATTAGCTGATTAATTTGTCTTTGCTTGGACTTTGCGAGTCTTCTGTCATATTTCAGGCAGGTGCTCGTAATTACTGCTTCGATATATTCATGTTATTTGCCATTTTGTCACAAAAATTATTAGCTGACACTGATTACAACCTAAACTACACAAAAGAAATATATACTCAGAAAATTCATTTATTGGGTCAAAATGAATTTTTGATTGATGAACTTTTCTTCATTAGAAAAATAAATAAAATAAAAAAACTACCCACTGTAACTTTCGAAACTTTGCTAATCTGAAATTTGATTAATTATCCTGTTCAATATTATCAGGTATGTCGAGATTTATCCATTTTCACACTCCATTGTTTATATCTGATATTTTGGATTAATAAATGTATTAAATATAAAAATGTTAAGCATTTGATGCGTGCAACTAAGCAAGCATTCCATGAAACTCTATTTGAGTTAGCGTAATTTGACTCCGCAAAGTATCATTTTAACCGTTAAATACTGTTTGTTGCGGAGAGCTAATATAAATGCAAGTATGTATTACGTGTTGCTAACCTAGTAACAAATTAGTACAGTTGTGACCAGAAGGATAAACCAAAGACAGCATGAACCATAAGTATTATCTCATGCACATTCATTTCGTGCTTACTGGCGACTAATCAGTAGGAGCCGGTATTACGCCCTTCAACCACTATATATTTGGTTGAGGAAAGCGGGATAATAGGATGGTACAATCTCCTAGTCGAATGTGTAAACCTGCAGTAGAGTAGCTTACATCGTATAGTCTTGACAATGCGACTTCAACGCTAACTCAATAAATATAATATATATACCGAGTCTGCAAAGTATACTAACACTGGGACTGTTGTGTTAGTAACCGATGCCAACATTATAGTACCGATAAGATACATGGTACTAACACTATGGTTTCCAAGTCGGTTCATGGTACTAACCTGATGAATATCAATGTATGCTATAGTACACCGAAATTGAGAATTACAACAATTTCTGAACACCTGTTACTCCAGTAAATCCATACACTCTGACCTTGATCGATATCAGTTATCTCATTTCGCGGTAAACATGACATCATTCAATTCAATATTTAACAGTTAAATACTGTTTTTTGCGAAGAACTTATATATATGCAAGTATGTATTAGGTGTTGCGAACCTAGTAACAAATTAGTTCAGTTGTGACCAGAAGGATAAACCAAAGACAGCATGAACGGAAAGTATAATCTCATGCATATTCGTTTCATGCTTACTGGCGACTCATCAATAGGAGCCGGTATTACGCCCTTTAACCACTATATATTTGGGTGAAGAAGAAAATAGGACGGTACAATCTCCTATTATCCCACTTTCCTTACCCAAATGTATAGTGGTTAAAGGGCGTAGTACCGGCTCCTACTAATGAGTCGCCAGTAAGCACGTAACGAATGTGCATGAGATTACACTTTCCGTTCATGCTGCCTTTGGTTTATCCTTCTGGTCACAACTGAACTAATGTGTTACTAGGTTCGCAAAACCTAATACATACTTACTTACAGCGTAGATGTTGAAAATCATGGTGATGTGTATAGATATGCTTTTGCATTAAAATTATGCTCGTCTTGTTGATAGTTATGAGGTGCTCATCTAATCAATCTGCAGGTTTTGTTTGATATTAGTTTATTTTTGTTATATCTTCTATTTCTTAATTGTCTAGCAAAATGTTATATTTGTGGAATTCTATATATATATATATATATATATATATATATATATATATATATATATATATATATATATATTTATATATATATTATTTTATAATGCCTATGCCTTTTTATTTAACAGTATTCTTATAATTAGGAAAACACAAATAGCAAAGTGGATAAAGGCCATTTATTTCGTGAATACTAATCCTCTCTTATACAATCATGCATATTTATACATTTTGGGTTTTCAATTGATTATGCTAGTGGTAACAAATCTGACTCGTTTTTACTGCTGTTTCTTGTTTTGGCTAGTTGGTGAGTGTGTATGCGTTTGTGTTTGTGTGTATGCGTGTTTGCATGTAATGGTCGTTCTCGCACTTTGCTAAGTAATGTCTGATATCTGGTCATTATTGTTTTGATAGCTTGAGAATTAACATGATATTCTTATCGACTGGCCAAGAATAACAAAATTCAACAACAATATACTTGTATCCAGTCAAGAACAAACAGAACATCGACTAGAATCAACAAACATACAATCGGATTGGCAACAAACTGAAGTGGAAATAACAGAGGCGCATACGATGACAGAAGTCTCCAAACAATGTGAGCGTTTAACACTACAATCCACACTGGCGCTGTTACCATGTGGAAACGACAACTTTTCGCAACAAGGTGAAACGATCAACTATACTGGGAAAAATGGCACTTGTATATGTAACAGTGAACAATGCGCACAAATGGGTTATTCTCAAGCTATCAAAACAATAATGACCAGATCTCAGACATCACTTTTCAATACTACGAGAATGACCTTTACATGCAAACACGCATACACACAAACACAAACGCATACACACTCACCAACTAGCCAAAACAAGAAACAGCAGTAAAAACGAGTCAGATTTGTTACCACTAGCATAATCAATTGAAAACCCAAAATGTTTAAATATGTATGATTGTATAAGAGATGATTAGTATTCACGAAATAAATGGCCTTTATCCACTTTGTTATTTGTGTTTTCCTAATTATAAGAATATATATATATATATATATATATATATATATATATATATCAGAATTAATTATGTATTGTGAAATGTAATAAAAGATATTCATCTAGTAAACCGGTTTCGTCATTATTTGTAACTCCTCAACTACTATCTAGAATTAGCCATGAACAGTACTCGAACCTAGGTAAATCCGCTTCAGAAGTTTTTACTTCAACCTCTAAGCCGCTCTGCCTCTCTTTACGAATAAATATTAAATTGCAAAATCATCCTTTGAAAGTTCAGCTCTTCTTCGAGTATGTTTTCGGAACACGCTGACCTGAATATTTTTTCTAGGTTTTTCACCCAATATATTATGTGATTTTGACACCTTTTTGTTGTACTGAACTTATTTGTTTTGACTGGTTCGGAAAAACAAAATATGGCCAATGTTGACTTACTCTAGCTAATGAGCGTTTATTTATATCTAGCAAGAATTTAATGGCTTCTTTCGTTATTTCTTCCTTGTTTTATACTATTGGAGTAAATCAAATTATAATTTTGAAATATCTCCTTTAAATAGTATACCATCAAATTATATATTTCCTTCTTATTTATTCATTGTTACATATGTACAAATTGCCTTCTTAATGCGCAACCTTTATTAATCGAATAAATTTGTTTGAATTGATGGAAATTTTCTAAAAGAATTTAGTCACAGTTCATATAAATTCATTACACAAATAAAATGAAATTTTACCCGATGCCAGAACCGCTTCTTTTCCAATTAATTCTAAAGTATCGTTAAATGAACATCACTTTATATATAAGTTGAAAGGCAAAACAAGGTAGAAAAAAGTAAACATAGAGAGAGTTTGAAATCAGGGAACAACCAATCTGTTGCATGCGTCACTTCCAGTTCCAGCTGAATGCCTGAACAAACTTCTTCTGCTTGCATAAATTCGGCTGCAATTTTTTTATCTATAAAACTTCGTATGTGTCGAATTCCCTTTTTTATTGCATTTAGTAATTATTTTAAATGGTACGTCTGGAGAACATACGTGTGAAATTTCAAAAATTTGTTGCGCAATAGCAGACGTGTATTCACCATTTGATTTAAAACAGGCGTTCAAGTTGCAATGTTCTCTCATTCGAGTAATTAACTGTCTGGTCGATCGGCCCACGTAAGTTGATCGACAACTTCCATATATATAGGTATATAATATTTGATGTTGACATTAACGGCTGTTTCTCTTCGATTGCTAGTTATGGCAAATGCGTTACCTTAAATAACACTCGTAGTTTAGCTGCATTAAATGGCATGTTAATGCCGCTTCATCTTTTTTTCTATTCGTCAAATTGAATCCCTTCTAAATGGAATGTTCAGATAGACTTCTTTCTCGTCTGGCCAGAAGTATGCCTGTTTTTTATTACTTCCCCTTTTAATAATTGATTAAATTTTTTATCTAGGATAGGCCTTAAATATTAACTCATTAATTGATTTACTAAATTCGTTGTTTTTTTAATCTTAAGTAACCAGCCTGTTTATTATTAAAAGGCAGCCACGAATTGTTGATAATTTATATTGAAACGATACATAACTGCTAGTTGCCAAATACTGTTCAGACCAGGTTAGCTAATGTTCAATTGTTCTATTTAGTTTAACATTAGTTTCTTTCTTTTATATTACATAAAAGAAAGGCAGACAATCACCTTTCTCGCGCTCTAACATGAATAGGATATAATATTTTGAGTTTTTAAAACTTTGCTTTAAAACGATTTCATTCCTTTAACGAAAGTATCTATAAACAGACTGATGGTGTGGCAATGGGAAGCTTGTTATATCCAGTGTTGACTGAGTTGTTTTTATGATATCTATATAACACATCATTAAGGAATAACATATGTAAATGTGCTCAATATTTACGGTACGTAAAAGACATTTTCCATGCCCTTAAGAACAGGTCGCAATCACGAGCACTGCTTCAAAGTTTCAACGAAGCACAATAGACTATCAGTTTCATGTCAGAGCACGAGAAAGATGATTGTCTGCCTTTCTTGGACGTACTATGAAAGAGAAAATCGAATGGTTAATTAAATAGAACAACTTACCATAAACCAATCTTGTCTGGACAGTATATGCATTACAGCTGTTTTGTGCCGTTTCAATATAATTTATCAACAGTTCGTGGCTATTTTTTTAAGATCTGATAGGTTGGTTAGTAAAAAGAAAAGGAATATAATAAAAAATTAAAGATTTAATGTCTAATGCCTATCCTTGATAATTAATTGTCTTGATTATTAAAAAGGCAAGTACACTAAAACAGACGTATTTCGGACTATAAAACAATAAAGTCTACTTGAACGTCCCATTTAATGGGGATGTAGTTTCACAAATATAACAAAATAAAATTAAGGGGCATGAACACGCACATTTAATGCAGTAAATGTACGAGTGTTACTTAAGGTAACACACTTGACGTTACCAGCATTCAAAGAGAAACAGCTGTTAATGTCGACATCAAATATTATTTACCAATAAACATGCGCAAATTGTCGATCAACTTACGTAGGCCGATCGACTGGACGAATTATTACACGAATAAGAGAACATTGTAACTTAAATGCCTGCTTCAAATCAAATGGTGAATAAACGTCCATAATTGGGCAAAAAATTGTTGAAATTTCACTCATATGTTTTCTAGACGTACCATTTAATATACTTACTAAATGCAATAACAAAAGGGAATTAAGCACATACGAATCTATATCGAAATATAAATGTCAGCTGGATTTATTCAGGCAGAAGAAGCATGCGCAGGCATTGGAAGTGATGCAATCAGTTGATTGACTGTTCCCTTAATTCATTCTCTCCATGTTTACATAATTCTATACTGTTTTGCCTTTCAATTTATATACAAAGAGATGTTCATTTGTATAAAATTCTGAAGAAATTAAGAAACAAACGGTTATTGTATCTGATTAAATTTCTATTTATTTTTGCACATGGAAAGGGAACTATGAATTTTATTAATGCTCGCGTTCCAAAGGAATAATTTCATTAGTTTTACTTATTTACCTACAATTATGTGTAGTTTTTACAAAATCCGATTTAGTTTAATCATAAAACTCTATATTACGTAATGTTTTGAATTTTAACCAATTATAATCTTTTGTTCATTACTGGAAACATTTGGCGTGTTATATATTTAAGAATTCTTATTTTTAGCTTACAATGTTTTGACAAATCTCAAGACACTTGTAACTCATTTGATGCATGATGCTAAGGAACTCCATTTTAACCGTCATTGTGATCAACATATTACAGTTAAATACTGTTTGTTGCGAACATACTTGCATTGTGATCAACAGTCAAAATAAAATGACTTGAGCTTGCACTGGCATCATGTATTAATCAATACCGTGTTTCATTTAAGAAAATCTTTCGAAGCCTAGCAAAAATCTACCGTTAGACGACATATATATTCAATGCGGTTTGATCCTCGATAGTCAGTTTGCCGTCGTACTCTGATGATGATCATGGAAGGTGGAAACGCGTCAGTGCGTTGCAGCTGGCGGTAGTTTTGTTATGTTGTTCGATGACTGGTTAAATACAATGGGATTGGTGTTTACTTCAAGCACGCAAACTTGATTTAAAGAATTGTTACCACCACCCGCGCAATCAATTATTGTTTAAATTGTCTTGTAAATTGTTTGAATTTATAAATGGTATCACTTTAAACGTGTTCGCTAAACTCGATTGTTGATTGGATAATAAAAGCTAATATTAATTTCCGTAGGAATACTATGTAGGTTCATTAAATTGTGCTCTCATTCGCCTCACCTGTATTGTCAAATATCAAATCTAATAGTAAGGCTTCTGAATATGCTCAAAACGTTTTTGATTTGCGGATTATTATTTGATTGTGCATTTGGCAGCAATTGTTTCTTTTATATTTGTACTCATTAGATACCAGGCTGGTGTCTGTTAGATTAATTGTTGTCTTTCGACTATTTGTTCAATAGTTTTTGGCTAGGATATCATTAATTTTTTGGATAAAATTTGAAATGAATTGAAGAATGCCAGAGAACTGCTAATTTTCTAACGGTTAATTTCGGTTCAACCCATTTACACATCAGCGAATGTCAGAAAACTTGAAAAAATTGAGTAAACATGAACAAAATCTTTCGTGCATTAATTTTCTGAAGAAAGCGAATGCCTAGTTAAATTACATTTTGTATAGAATATTTATTAAGTCATTTTCATTAATATAATTCATAATACTTTTCTTTTAAGTCAAATGGAATTAGCTCTAATCTGATATACAAATCCACACAAATTGGCAATTCATCATCAAAATTACCAGAAATCTATAAATCTCTTTCGAATAAATATGGGTATCACTTAATATTACCACTTTTTCTCATTAAATGAAATAGCAACTCTTGATTATTTTATTCGAATCTAATCTGTGTAGTAAAGTGCCATTGATGTTAACAGATTCACTGATGAAAACTTTATTGTTTGTCATTTAAAATTTGGTTTTCCCATAAATTATTTGTATTCATCTATTAAAATTAAAATATGCATATTATCATAGCTATTGCACGTAGAAATAATTTGCGTAATTCTTCACCTTGAATATGTAAAACTTTTTTTTGGCCAAGCAAAGATTTTCATAATCTGAAAGCAGTCTTTAAATGGCATGCACTAACACAATTTGATTCATTTTGGACTGGGCATAGACTCTGCAGTAAAAGTCGTAGAAAAGGAAAACAAATACGACTTACTAAATTAAGTAAATAGTTCAACATTCCATTTAATTTAATATAGTAAACCTACAAGCGTGAACAAAATAAAACGATAAAAATTGCGCATGAATTTATCGAACAACTACGCCAGCGATGCAGATCTCAGATAGACGACTCGTATTATTTTATTTTTGTATGCATTTTTATTCGCATGTATGCTTGTATAAATTTATGTATTTTAAAAAAGCTCAACTACACACACTTATATATATATATATAGTGTTTATTTATTTATTTATAAATTTGCGTATTCACTTATTCCTAATGTACATTGGTTTTAATATTTCAGAGTATATTTGTGGGAAAATAAAAGCATTTCATAACAAATTGCATGTTGATCATAAATAATGGCTCATTTCTTTCGAGAATACTCAACTTCAAGTTACATTCCGCAGATATGTACACTCTGTTTCTATTTGACTAAGTGGAAGAGAACAAGTCTGATTTTCTTCTCTACTTTTATTTCCCGTTGGTGGCTTATTGCAAATATTCAGTGCAATAAATTACTAACCGGAAATAGAAGCAAAACTGAAAATCGGTCTCACTTGCATTCGCGTAAACAAATGAAAACTTAGAATGTATATAACTGAAATATTGCAATTTGAATTTGTGTATTCTTGAAAAGAACCGGACAATATCCACAATAAATACACAATTTGTTATTAAATCAATGATTATTTAATTGTATTGCCTATATATATATGTGTGTATATATATATGTACGTATGGGTGAGTGGATCAAACAGTTAATGCTCGTGACTGCATAGAAATTGTGCAACCGACATTTTCAGTCAAGTACAATGTATGCGAGACTACTAGACGTGAGAGCCGCATACATAATTTTGCTTTCCATATATATGCAATACGGTTTGATCCTCGCTAGTCAGTTTGCTGTTGTACTCTGATGATGATGATAGAAGTTCGAAATGCGTCGGTGCCAGCTCCTGGAGGTAGTTTTGGTTAGTTGTTCAACGACGAGTTATATAAAATGAATCTGGTGTTTAATTCAAACACGCAATTTAATTTAAAGAAATTATACCGTACCGCAATCAATGATTGTTTAATTGTATTAAATGTTTTCTCATACTGAAATATAATATATATATATATATATATATATATATACGGTTTGACGTGTTTTTAATATGTATGAAGGAATGTCATTCTTTGGGTTTGCAATTATGCATTTCTTACATAATCGTGTATTGGTGTATGAAATCAAATTTTTATTTCTGAGCTTTTATAAAGAATATACGCGTGCTTGGCTCTATTAATCCATCTGTCAATTTAACTTCGGATGTAAATATGTGGTTATACATGCAAGAATTTTTATATTGGTGTGTATTTTGTTGTAAATGTTAATGTATCTACATTGATGTATTCATTTATCTTAATGAGACTTTTGGCTCCTGAATATTGAACTACATTATAAGCAAAAACATTTCACAAAACATCATTCAAAAATGTCAAGCATAAAAAAGAAAAAAATAACGCTTCTTTTTCAAGTCTGTTGATTGACTTATGACTTTTTTAAGTCTAAGTTAGTGCGTAATTGTTTGCTTTAATTGGAATTTTATTTTTACATTGTTGGCGCGGTAGTAATACTTTTGACTTTACAGAGCCTACCAACCTAATCCTGGCGTGCAATTTGCTCAAGAAAACATTCACTTGGTAATACACCACTTCTTGCTCTATGGTAAACTACCTGAGTATTATGAACCAAAGTCAACTATTAATGTGCGCCTTAATTCATTTGCGATTCGTTATTTCCGTGTTATCGTCTCTATAATATTTGCATATGTCATGACAGCTGAAATACATAAAACGTCTTGACAGATATTACCTGCCACAGAAGCCTTAATCTAGAACATGTAGGAAGAAATGAACATTCATAACACTATCTGAAAAGGAAATGAATTTCATAGATATGTCTAAAATTTGGAGTTTATACAATTTATACGCCTACATTAACAATAATACATATAAATACATAGGTGCAACGACAAAAAAATTGATTTTTTATGAGAAAACAGTGATGGAAGTAAAGCTCAATCTGTTAAATACTTAGCCTTAATTATTGGTTTTCTACTTAGGATGGCATATATGGATCTGATTATGACCATGCAAATTTTCAGATGAATTATAATAAGACACGACAGTATTCCATGTCCAGTACAAATACACTCTCACTTATATATATATATATATATATATATATATATATATATATATATATGTAGTTTGAAATTGAGATATCAATAATAGATTGAAACGTAATTTAATAAACACAGTTACGTAGAACGCAAATATGAAGGGCCATTTTTTCGCCAAATCTCGATTCAACCATAATTTCTGGCTCACCAGCATAGTCATTATCATCATACACAGCAATACAAAACCCGTTATTAACTAATGTATCACGGTCATACAATCATTAATAGAATATCATAAAGAGGCAAATCTTTTAATTATTTCAAAAATTATAAATTAAGCGTGAAGCACAAAGACGATGGAATCAATCGAAGCAAATAACATAGATATGACGGGAGTCAAGCTTATGTCACTTTGGTTAACACATGAATTTTAGTTGCCATTTTTGTATAGTGAAATTAAGGGTCGACTCACTTCAAGCAAGCGGCCCTCATCTCCAAATTTATTATAGTACGAAACAAGTCAGTCAGCACTGCACAAATATAAGCTCAGACTCAAATCATCGGTGCCTGCACATTCGTGACGTTTAAGAGGTGGGATTGCATGCCGTATTTTTATCTTTGATGTGTTTTAGAGATTAATTTTAAACACTGTTGATACAGGCATGTTTTCAGAAATCTGACTGGCGCACGTGCCCACGAATACTGATCTTCGTAGTGTCCAGTGTACATATCAAGACGACTTATTTTATATGTTACTAGATGGTTATTACTGTCATGTATAGTTTAGCTAACTTTTAAACTTCTTAGACCTGTTGCGCGGACTAACTTAAGCAAATCGCGGATATAACCAAATGCAACACCTTCAGCATTTCTGGTCTAAAAAACTTGAGATCGCCTTTTTGACTGCGCTCAAGATAGTGTCTAACAACTCTACTGTGATTGTAAGGTGCATTTCATAGTCAATATTTGGAAAGACAGGGGATAAAGTTGGAATAGTCTCATACATGTTAAAGCAGCCTATAGGTAACAGAATACGCACCTGCGGAGGAGTAAAAACACATGCACTCGCTAAAAAAAGTTCACCTCATAATTTTTAAATTGTGTAAGAACCACGTGTGGCTATTTAGCTGAGGGAGAAGGACACTGTATACACCAGCTTCGTTTGCACGTAGTTCGTTTTCATTTAATTGTCACAGAGTAAATCTGGAAATCCACATTATTTACAGTGTGATTTTACTAAATGCTCTTCCATATGCCAGTTTTGTTTAATTTAAAATGCTATTGATTTTGCTGCTTTTGTAATCGGTTAGTATGGCCAAATAAGCACATTGAGCATTTATGGTAATTGTACAAATAAACATACTTAGACTGGTTTTTTTCAGAGTTTTTTTTTAACATTTATAATTTTTAGGCGTTTTACTGTATAAAATACCTCAGTTGTGTATTAGGCATCCGAGCTAACACTGTTTTCTTAATTCATACAGTAAGTGGTTAAGATGATTTGTCTTCTTTTAAAGGTTGGGCTGCATTGCTTTCTTCGTTGTTACTATTTCAGGATTAATTCAAAAAACCATTGTAAATGTCAGTTTAATACCAAAATACTACTAGTCCTTCATATTTTGAAATTCATCACTTCTGATTTCCTTATTTCTATAAGGCAAATTGCGTATTTCTATTACCGTTTAGAAAAGTGGTACTATATTATGGTGATGGAATTACTCTCCAGTCCTTATTTGCTTTCGACAAATTTTCCTTTTCAGATCACTATCTTCCTGGCAAAGTAGAAATAAGTCGAAGAAAGTCGGTGCGTTTAACAAAATGTTTTTACGCTCACATGAAAGTTAGATAGGATGGTCCGCGTTGCTAAAATCTCTATACAAATAAGTTTTTGTATAAAATTAGATCTTAACATAGAAAATATGGAATTGGCCATTAATAGCTAGACATATGACTGCCCAATGCCACTCAATCCACTTGAGTTAAATACTGATTATTGAAAGTGAGTTGGAAAACATTGGAAAGCATATATTATGATAAACATTTGTATAATATTACGTATTGGCAAATATGAGTTGTTGCTATCGTTTAAAATACCTACTGATGAGTCGACAGTTAGCTCAAAACGCGTGTAAATGAGATTATACCTTTCGTTCATGCTGAATTTGTTATAGATTATTTCCTATTTGAACCAATTTTTTTCTAGATGCGTAATACCTAATTGGCAAATGTATATTTATTATTTCTCTGCATCAAAAATTATATTAAGCAGATCAATGTTTGTCCTGTTGTTCCTTTTTATTATGGCAACCAAAATGTTGGTATAACTACACGCCTAATGACACTAGTGCGTTATAACTTTTGTGCTTTAAATTTTACCAAAGTGGTGAGCATTCCTCGTTAGATCAGTGTGATAACATGCTCTCTAGCTTTTTACGGACAAAACGTCCCTAGTTTTATTACAAGTAACCCAAAAAACAAACAATATTTTCCTTAGAATTTAATTCAACATAAAACAATCACAAAATCTTCAACAGACTTTAAAAAATTAAATTATAAACGTCGTATAAATATTTAAGGTTCTACCTCCTTCCGATAGTATACAACGTTTGAAAAAAATAAAGGGATTTGTGAATATTTTCGGTTGCAGTGTAGAAGCAGCTGATAAATATTTTGTATTTGCACCTTCTGGTTTCACCTTTCATTCATACTAGTCCAAAATAATCTTAACTGATCCTAATTACGTTATACCTAACGCAAACCAAAATTTACGTTTTCCCTTAAAGTCAAAATTATAACATTATTTTCTGATAAATGTGCCGAAATACCAGAAAAGCATTCCTGATTATCCTGGGTTTTCATCAATCTCTATTTCTTGTAATCAGTAGGTGGGATGAGGCGTAATATGCTAAAATGTCAGATTCCTAAATCTAACGTGTGGATCACCTACGATATTTATGAAAATCCGACTACTCTACATTTATGCATTCGTGACCTTTACAAATTTAATTCACCTTTTCACTCACATGATAATAAATAATTATGTTATTGGCGGTAGTTTTCAATAATAACCATGAATTATTCGGACTTCTTATAAGGTTGAAGGAAAAATAATATTGTCTGCCAATAATATGCTTCAAAATTTGTCAGTGATAGCCCAAAAATAGCTTTATTCGGGATATTTAATTATTATACAATACTGGGCAAATGAATTTCAGCAACCCGTTTAGCAATAACGAAGGGATTTTGCACTCCCTTTGAACACCAATACGTTTTCCATTGTGCGTTTAATAAATTGCATTATGAAATATGTTTGAAAGTATTTCCATAAATTTATAAGGATATAGCATTTTGATTTTGTTTTTTCTACTAGAATGTACGTCAAGATCAAGACTACTTTGACATATATAATTTGTTGCTTGGTTTTCTATTATGTGACTCATCATGAATTCCTATTTTTATTTATTTTCTATCGTGTTTGCTACGGATTATTTAAAATCGGCGTTATTCTTTTTTTCTCTACAATAATGTATTCTTGTTCGGTGTTTCACACTTTGCAAAATATTAATGAAATTGATCAAATAGAACCAGAAAGATGCCTGAACTTAGCATGAACGTGCAAATTGGGTTCTCATCCGTAGGAACCCGTACTACGTCCTATACCTTTTATAAGTCTGGTCAATATATATCGCAAAGTTGGGCGATACAATTACCTATGTGCATGTATAATAAAGCATTAATGGAGATAAATTCATACAAATCAAATTCAAAATCAAATCACAATATATAATATATTCCGTGCCCGTAAAGAGTACTAAGTCACCATGTTTCTAAACACCGAAACCGTACATGATACCAATGCAGAGGTTTTATAATTACCCAGCCTGTGTCGGGTAGAATCTCAATGGATTTCACTGAAATTAAGAAATAAAATGAATTCTGACCACACGCTACTCCAACATATCTCTACATTCTGGCCTCGAACTTCATTATTTATATATACATTGTAGCGAAGAACTAAGTTTTCTTTGAAGCAATTTATTACTAGGAATGCAATACCTACTCACAATAGCATATACATTAGTTCGCAATTTAAAAAAATAAATAAATATCATATATTTAATTGATGTTATGATTACCACAAAATTTTAAAGGGATAAAGGTCGAGGCCAGGACGTGTGGATTTGCTGATAAAGCGGGTGATCAGAATTTGTTGTATTTCTTTATTTTGATGATATTTAGCTTAACTTGAAAACCATTATGTTGATACCCGATACAGGCTCGGAATATTGAAAGACATTTTGTTCGTATCATGTACTGACCTTTGGTACTCGTAAAAATACTTTACATATTTATTATGCATACATACGTAACATTTACCAACGACTTCTTATGAAGTTGATTACATTTTTATCTGAATGCAAATTTGTATTCAGGATTGTACTATCCAACTCTTCTTTATTACTTGGTCAAATTTACAATGGGCAAAGGGTGAATTAATTTCTTCTTCAAATGAGTCTCCGTAAGCACGAAAGGCATTTCAACATGAAATTAAACTTTTCGTTCATGATGACTTTAGTATATACTTCTGGTTCTATTTGAACTAATTTGTAATTAGTTGCGCATTACATAACACACGATGCATATATATATATATATATATATATATATATATATATATATATATATATATATATATACATATATATATATATATATATGTATAAATATATATATATATATATTCGCTGCAACAAATTATATAAAACTGTCTTTAAATTCAGTTCATAACATGCGCTTTAATTGAATATCATTCCTTGTTGTTCGTAAAGTTAGACTATTCCCATTTTTAATGTTATACTACACTATTTTTTCTGTTTATATTTGAGGTTTTTCATGTGTAAAAGAAAATGATCTATTTTGCGTGGTATGATTTGTCATCAATGATAATGCTATCATCAGCTATCCGGTGCATTATTGTCGACTAGGTTTTATCATCGAAATAAAAGAATAGCAATAATCTCTCAAGAATGCCAGGTTTCACTTGATTGTTCTAATGTACAAATGACATATTTCTGGAGCATTATATAGAAAATAGGTCAATCGTCCAACTTAGCAACAAAAATTGGTGTCTTGTTTGTTCTTAGGATGTGAATGCCACAAAGATAGCTTTGAGTAACTTTTATTTCCTCTTTGACGTTTTTATAAATAGGTGGCATCGTCGCACGCCTTGATAGGTCAGTCCAAATTACATTAAATGCATAATCAATTTAGCACGTGGATGAGTGTGTGTATTTTTTGTTAAATAAAAAAGACCATAGTTGGAGGTCTCATATGATTTCATCCTACATGCTCTGTCTTTTTAATCAAAATTAACTCTGGCATAATTTTGTAAAATAAATTTAAAAACTCGCGTCTGACTATAAAAATTGCGATTATGTACGTCGCGTATGCACTACCCTGCAGAACAAGGAGCTTTGAGATGGGTGGGCACGATTTGGATTTAAATAGATGCAAAATTTTTAAACGGATTTGCTGGCGTATATAAAGATACCCATTCGGGAAACAGTTTATTTAAAATGATGGCATGTCATTAATGATCGCATTATTAAGTTGGCTTGATAATTATTCCGATAACTTATATAGTTTTACTTATTCATTCAAACATGCTATATACTTTTAAAACAAATCGGAAATTAAAAAAAATATTAAAAACATGTCATAGTCATTTTTACTGGAAAGAAGTAAAATATAACTCCTCTAAAAATTTGTGTTTTATATATTCCATAAATACTTTTTATTTCCTACTATGCGACAATATTTATAATTTGTTAGATCAACGATTTGCATCGATAAAGTCTCTACCGCTTGCAACGTTTAAGCAGTCTGTATTTATCTATATGGAATTATATAATTAGGAACCTTTCTGGTGTCCATAAAAACAATTATTCAATTCTCTCACGAGTTTAACTTAATTTTAATTTCCTTATAGGTATATTTTCTTCGCTGGTTTTCAGCAACATTATAGCTTCAAAAACCAAAACTGCCTGAAATTAAGTTAGTTAGGTAAAATATACAAAGCCATTATCGAATGAGCAATAGAAGATTTACAATTCTTAAAATTTCATGTTTTCGCGGTTTTCTTTCGTCGGTAGTTGATTTGCACTCTTAATTTCGCCATGATCTGTTAGATCCTCATTTCCAAGTACGCATTGAGTTTGGATTCGTGGTGTCATCCCTCCGAAGGCTTCAACACCATTCGTAATAACCAGTGGAAATTATGCTCGATCTAATCTAATTTGTTAAATTTGATGGTCGCACTGCGCAACAAAGACCAACTAATTTCAAAATAGTTCTTACATTTTATTCGACTAGCTGATTAGCAAGAATATACAATGCATTATAGACCTGTGGAGGTGCGTCTATTCCGCATCTAGTACTTCGCTGAATCAGCTAATGTGTTAACAAAGCATCAATATGCATACATGTATTAAAATATGTACATTCATATTATCGCTTCCAAACATACAAGATAGACAAGAAATACTTTATCGATAAAGAAAGGATATTCATTTCATAGGTGAATAATAATGTAGCTCTCGGTGTGAATACCAAACGTTAACACTATCCATGTTACAATTAAGCAAGTAAGGTTAATTGAGAAACCAGGAGAAAGTTGCATATGTCAGAAAGTATCTTGCTAAATAGTGGACAGAACTAGCATAAACGAAACTATATTTAGAAAGGTGAAATAACGCTATAAAGAAAATTTTGAAATCAGCATATAAAGTTATGCTAAAGGAATATTTTTAGCCCTAATACAATAAGGAAACATGGAGAAAGAAAGAGAGAAGGAAAAAGCGAAATGAATTTCATACATCGAGCATATTAAGATTAAATAAAGATTAGTCGGTGTGATTGAAAAGAGACATATTTTTGTAAATCTATTAATGAAAGTGCAATAGAAGATAATAACAGATTATGCATAGAAAGGGAATTTAAAGATTGTAATGAAAGTTACATTATTATGAACTCAATACCAAATTAATGTTTCTAAGTGGATAGAAAATTCAAAGATTTTAAAAATTTATTCATTACTAGGAACGTGATGTAAACTACGTATTTTGTGTATCAATTCAATAAGTAGATATCATTCGTAGAAATTGGTCTAAGTTTCGCTTCTTTAATGACGATTTTTTTCAATTTTATATAATAAGGATTTGCATTGCATAGGAAATCTCCCGGTGTTATATAGAAAAATAAATTGAATCAAATTACAACAATCCAAATTGCACAAGATTTTTTCAAAGAAGGCAGAATAAATCTTTTGTTTACAAAACTCTTACCTCGAGGGATCTAGCAAAAAAATTCTTTCAAATCAAAATGACTTTCATTCATTTAAAAAAAAGCTATATTTATCCAGTGGACAAACAAAGCATAAAGCTTAAGCACAAAAGCATGACTTATTTTTGATACCAGAAAATGTACGGTGCATTTTATAAAGATGAAAAATATTGATACTATAGGAAACATTTACTACCGATTGAAGCTTTTATTGATTAAGTCAAGTTCTGTCTCAAAATTGTAAGGTGTCTTAAATGCAAAATTAAACTGCCATTCCAAATGCTGGTTGATATGCCATAATAAAGCCAATTTTACATTAAAAATTGACATTATTACGAATATGGTTCTTTGCAAATTCTTTTTAAAGATATATATATATATATATATATATATATATGTCTGCATGGATTTATTATTTTGGGTCACAATTTATTTCGATTGGGAAATTTCTTAAATTTAGATATACACTTATGTTGTCCATTGCCCTTTGTGAAACGTTTTCTTTTATCGCGCACTTTTCTGTTTTGACAACTTTAATTGCCTAGTTTTGTAGTAAACATTGATATCATATTTAGTATACTTTGAAAATATAAACGTAATCACATTCATCGCCCAATTCGATTTAATTACTCCGCTCATGGTTTTAATCAATAAATATTTTTCATTTAACATTCAGTCGTAACATTTTATTTCGTTTTTTCTTTATTTTGAACTTGTGTCAATAAAATAAATCCTTGTCTGCTTTGCAATAGATAATGTTTCCCGCCAGAAACACTGAAAAAATTGCCATGAGTTAATAGGCATAAATAATAGTTCTATTAATTTATATTTTTTTTAAATTTCTACTCAAAACGTAGATAGGAAAGTATCGAAAGGGCGCAAGTGTGGTTGATGATATGCATTGATAATTATCCAAGTCATTTATCCACGTCCTCCTAACCTGCATACGCATATGTGTTCATTAAAATAAACACCTACACATTTGTAAAAATCAAAGGTATAATAAAAGAATTTCTTTATGTAGTAATAGTATATATTTTTTATGTATATATATATATATATATATATATATATATATATATATATATAATTAACTCCTTATATGGCACAAAATGAAGTTCATCTTCCAGTTAGATTCTGTTTTCATTTATATTATACCGTATTCAGAAGAGAAAACGTTGAAAAATAGAGAGTATGTGTATTATGGATATTAGCTATTTTATTTACAAATGATGTAACAACATAAATTAAACCATTCAGTCATATACATTTTGGGCTCCCATTTGTTAAAGTAAATTAGAACTGACCCGATTTTAAGCTTAACTTGTGTTTGTGCTGGTCGAACGATAGTTTTTTGTTAATTCCCAGTTCATTTGTATGTATTTTTCTGTGTAAGGGGAAAGATTTTTCATACTGCATAGAAAATTTATTCTTGAGGCGTGGCTCTTATTGTATCGATGAGTTGAGTTTAGACCAGCCTTTCGCATTGTTGGCTTTTTCACGTACGAATGCTTTTCCCTGTATATTATCAATAGTGTCTTGTCCAACTGGTGACAATGTAAGTTGTTTTGACTGCAAAATTAAACGCTCATATACATTTGCATTTTCCGTGTTATTTATAATGATAATGATACCAAGGTGCAGCATTCTTCCATCAGTTTGATGCCAGGTTGGTTGAATTACTACGCCACTTCTCTCAGAAACATCTTGTTAACTTTCAATTTCTTCATTTCCACTCTGAATATTTGGGTTTCTTCTTTTGGAAGCCTTCATCAACAGTAAGCTGTTCTCATCAAGATTTTGACAATTTCAAACGCAAATGGCAAATTAATTTTAAACTGTGTAACTTATACCTATCAGGATATCTCCAAAACATTAAAAATTTTTCACGAGTCAAGTGTTTGTCACGTTTGCGTGTGTGATTGACGTGTATGCTCATGTAAGTGAAATAACAGTGATCTAATAATATCTAATGACGACTTACTAGATAAGCATACGCCGTACCTAGGAGTGCGTGCGCGCACGCGTTTTTAAGGAACTGATTATATATTATTTTTAAGTAATTAATTGCATGTTTGCGTTCACGTAATTGAAACAGAAGTGATATTCCAGATTACTCGCCAAAATATATATAGTGAGTATAGGGCGTACTACTGGCTCCTACTGATGAGTTGTCAGTAAGCACGAGACGAATGTGCACAAGATTATACTTTCAGTTCATGCTGCTTTTGGTTTATCCTTATTATCATATTTGAAATACTTTGCACAACACCTACTACACAATTGCATATAGATTAGGTCTTTGCAACAAACAGTATCTAACTGTTATATATTTAATTGAATGATGTCAGGATTACCGCGAAATGTGATAACAGAAATCGATCAAGACCAGAGTGTATGGATTTGCTGGATTAACAGGTCGTCAGAAATAGTTGTAATTCTCAATTTTGTGGAACTTTAGCATAAATTGAAATCCATCGTGTTGGTGCCATGTACCGACTCGGCGACCATAGTGTTATTACCATGTACCTTTTCGGTACAATAATGTTGGTATCGGTTACTGGCACAATAGCAATAGTGTTAGTGTCCTTTACAGACTCGGTATATATATTATATAAAGTGAGTTAGCTTTAAAGTCGTAAATTAATTCCATACTAAATACTCGAGAGGTAGAAAAATGAATATGTTTTAGTAAGAAAAAATATTTTTCTTAAATTTTGAGGGTCATAATAGAAATTTAAAATTCCCTACTGAACGAAGGAATATACTAATATTTTAGTAGACACGTGTTTTTATCGTAAACGTTTCGTAAAATTTGCCACGCCTCATAATAAAAAAATGTTAATAAATATAATAAGAAAAGACGTAAAGAGGAATGATAATATAAAGTAATACTAAAATTAGTCAACAGATAGTTGATTCACAAAACAAAAAAACAAAATTTAATAAATAAAGTAAAACAGGAGGTAAAGAGGAATGAAAATATAACATAATCCTAAAATTAGTTAAAAGATAGTTAATTCATTATCCTCCGCCAATCGCTTGTTAATAGTAATCCAACTTCTTACACGTTTACTTGGATGAGTTTCTAACTCTGTTTCGTGCAACCTTCACTTCCTACCATTATTTGGTACTTTATTTCAAATTGAGCCGAATGAACTTTATACGGCTGTTTCATTCATGATGTCACCTTGCCATTGAATTTCGATGTTTCCTCTAATCAATCTTGTCGATCTATTAACATAACGTTTTGATACGCGTCAAAACTTATCCAGTTATTTGAATGTTCTTTCTCTACTTTATCACCCGCAAGACCTGATTTTTTGCATGCCTATTTTTGCAAGCAGTTTTCTATTCTCCTATAGTTGCCTTAATGAAACTTAGGGTTTCACACATACAGTCCTTAAATGAAATTTCGTACACCTCTGATGTGCCTTAAGATCCAGGTTTCTCCTTGTGGTTTAGAAGAATATTTCCTAGGGTAAGGTTATATTTTAAAATGGTAAGTATATTGTATATAGATGCTAATGTTTATATTTTCCATCCTAATATGCAGTAAGTTATTACCATGACCATCCAATTCTTTTGCTTTATCTGACTTTTTATATTTCCAATTATGAATGAATTTAATTATGACGCTCATCATAATTGCTTCTTTTTATCTTAGAAGGTATCCGTTAGCACGGAATATTTCCCACAGTTTACCTGATTGTATATCTCTATGACTTTTATGCGTTAATCTCAAGCTTTTAATTCTAATTGATTTTACGATACCAATTTTCATTCTATTGGGATAATTTGACACGAAATTAAGAAAATTACCTGATGAAATATCCCTCCAATGAACATCACTGTCAATTTTTGTACCATTTATAATTAATGTTGCTTCTAGTAATGACAATTCATTCAACGATTCATTTTCAATCATAACTTTCAGTTAGCTCACTTGATTGGCTAAGATTGAGAAATTAGTCATTTGATCTTCTTCATGATCCCAAATTACAAATATCTCATTCAAGGATCGTACATGCATTTTAAGTTTTAGGAGTTTCATATCTAAGAAGTTTTCTCCATGAAAGGAAAAAATATATTCTCTATTGGAACTGTCAACGGTTGTCTCATTAGAACCATTGTAAGTTGATTATAACAATTATTCCTACATATAGAAAAGCTAGAAGCTATGCATGAGTTCATCGTTTCCATAACATGTTTCATCGTTATTTTACTTCATTATAATAATTCTGTGTGATCAACCAGGACACGCTGAAAATATTCCAATACATTGAATAATGGTGTATTGGCGTACATTGCCACCAAATCTAAGCTCGCCAACCTATCGTTTTCATTTTCTTCTCAACCAACTTGTATTAATTCATCAATTTATGGCAAAAGAAGTATGAATAATTCCTTATTCTATGAAAAGAAAACGGGGATATTTAATAATCTTTGGTTTGACATTAACATTTATTCTCAAAGTCTTAATGATTTTTTCATCTTTACTAATTCATGCAATCTAGGAGCAACTGTATTTTATGTATGAGAGCGTTACCATGAGCTTGCAACCCTAATATTAATCAATAATTTGACTTCTCGTAACACTTTAAGTGTCTAACACTACCGAACACATAAAATGTCTAAAATACTGCCTCGGAATACGTTAATATTTGCACATCCTAAATTACATTTTGATGTATTTATACTATTTGTTTGAGATTGTCAATTAATATGATTTAAATAAAAACGATAGGTTAGCGAGCTTAGATTTGTTGGCAATGCAGTACCAGTACCCAATGCATTGGAAAATATACAGCGTTTCTTTGTTGATAACACTGTATTATTAGAAGGAAGTAATATGACCACGACACATACAATTAAAAAATAATTGATTGCGCGGTTGGTGGTAACAATTCCTTAAATCGAGTTTGCGAGCGTGATGTAAACAACAATCGATAGCTCGTTAAATACAATGGGATTGGTGTTTACTTCAAGTTGGCAAACTTGATTTAAAGAACCATGACACATGTTATGAATATAATAAGCACATGCATCTTACCTGCTATGTCTATATTTATTAAGAAATTCCATAATCAACTTAAAGGTGTTTCAATGGGACAACCATTGTCAGTTGAAATAACAACTATCAGTATGCATTACATAAATAAAAACCTCCTAGATATGAGACTCCGAAAACCCAAACCGTACGTGTGAGCATGAGGAGGATTAATTGAAAAAGTTACTAAGCTCATCCAATCAAGTTAGCAAACTGAAATTTACAAATGTAAAGAAACGGTGTGGTGAATTATCATTTCTGGATGTCAAACTAAATAACATTTCTTCCTAATTAGAGTGTGGTTGTATTAGGATGGATAATTACTCACTTATACTTCTTATTTTCAAGTCAAATCGTCTATACGGAATGAAAATTGGTATCCTAAAATCGATGAAATTTAGAACATTGAGGCTAACTGATACAAAACATAAGGAGATTGAATTAGGTGGACTGCGAGAAATATTTATTGTTAATCGGTACCCTCTAGATTTAATAGACTCCACCACGATGAGTCTCATAATTATGTTTATTCATATTTGAAAACAGGTGGAATCAGATAAGAAAAAAAGGATCAGAGGTTCGTGGTAAAACCTTACTCCAATCTAAGTAGAAAAATAAAAAAAGTTGACATATAAGTCAAATATACGTCCTATTCTAAAAATGACCCTTACCCTAGGCACTAAACTTCTCAACCCAAAGTAGGTAATTGAATCGTTGAAGACATCAAGAGTACATAAAATTCCAAGTAAGGACTTTACCTCATGTATGTGGATAAAACCATAGGCCGAATTAAGGTAAGAAGAGGGAGCCCAGAACTGCGCGCGGAGTGAAACATGTTAATAGATCAGATCTTCCACGTCCTACAATAGAGACCCACATAGAATAAAATGGGATAGCAGTAGACGCGCATCAATATGCGGTTGTAATTAACCAACAGGAATGTTTAGAGAATCCCTATAAATTAAATCGAGAGATGACATAATGAGCGAAACAGCCGTATAAAAATCACTTGCCTCGGTCTGAAATGAAGCACCTAATAATGATAGAAATTGAAGGTTGCACGAATCAGAATAGGAAACTCTCTCAAGCAATAGAAATAGACGTTTTGATTACTGCTAGCTTAAAATGGCGGATAATGATTAATAAACGATCTCTTAGCTAATTGAATAATACACACAAAATTGAATTTTTTTAATTTTTTTAATTAATTGAGGTTTCTTATTGTGTGTCACATTTTTTAATCAACATTTACTTCAATAAGCACATTTTCTTTATAATATAACAATAAGCTTTCTTTCGGTAAGCAATAAGCGAATTTTTTGATGGCCCTTCATTTATTATAATTTATTATCTCTTATTAACTTTCTAAGAATTTACCGCGGAAAAAATTTGCAATCGTTGTTTGCCTTTAGCTTACTTCCTTTTTTATCTAGATGTCACAGGTAAGTACCTCATTTAAGAAATTAAATGTTAAAAATAAGGCTTACTAATGCAAAGAGCAATTGGCATTTCTTACCTAAGTTTCAATTATATGAACGCACACATAGAATTATTTACAGGTAACGTATTACTTCTCAGCCATAAAAAACACTCGCACAAACAGGCATGGCGTAGGGTTATCTATTGAATCGTCAGTAAGTGTTATATGATCACTTACTTTTCGTGGATGAATGTACACTTACAGACACATGCAAACACATAAACACACAAATGGCACACAACTAACTAGTGCCAAATCGGCTAATCTTAACTGATCTATAAATAAGTATCAATAAAGCAGTTTATGCTAAATTTATCACTTGAATTTACAATAGTCAAATTCTTGGTAGGAAGAGCCTAACTTTGATAAGAGTAGAAATGAAAAAAATTGATGTAAACATCTTATTATCTTGTGCAAGGCCCAGTTAATTAATCTAGCCCCTGTTGTGTAAAAAATATATGTAAGTCTGGTTGCGGGTTTTGTAATGCTGGCCCAATGCATGGTTCAATGTTTCTGGAAAAAGAGATATTTTTGTTGATTTTTTCAATGCAATGCCTGGCCAGTAAAATATTTTGCTCCTGGAAATTTTGAATGTTTCTGCTAGGTGCTTTTCCTTGATTTGAAGTGCTTTGTATTTCTAATTATATAAATATAATTATTTTTATAGTTTTATCGGGGTTAGAACAGAGAAATGTTTCAAAAAAGCTGTATGTCCCGTTTATAATAAATGCTCCGAAGTGACTGATAATGTATAAAAATGAGGATTATTAGTTTACCTTCTTTACGAAGAACGACCCAACGTATGCAGACATTTCAACACCTATGCATATATTTTGTAGCACGAATTTTAATAAAGATTTAAACTATTATTTTGAGATGTTTGCAACAGTTTCTGAGTTTATCATTGCGTTACAAATTCTAAAATTGTAAACCGAGAACACAAGATTAAGCAGTATTCTTCGAAATATAAGTTATTAAAGCATCACTGATATCGCACTGAATCGCTGAATGATACATAAATATAAATATATTACTAAAATTAAAGAATTCTATCTCTTTCACTCTAAGATAGCGAAAGCAAGCGGCGTCAATCATTTAGTTGTCTATGGTTGCGGTAGGGATGCCGAGAGTTGTAAGAATTAGGAAATTATGGAAACGGCGAAGTAATACGTAAATCTTATCAAATAGTCTGTTAATAAACTCTTTTAAGGTAACGAGCGGCCTTTCAGAAATCCTAGTGGTTTCGCATTAACATCGAAGCGCATTCAAAAAAAACTCACAATTACCGAATACAATAATCATAATAATTACACGCAAATACAATCAGATATTATATCAACGGGATACCAAATCCAACCGTGGAAACAAATGTGACTTTGTTTAAAACACGGCATACAAAAAACTTCCCTCGAATTAAAGAAGCGGAATAAACTATAAATGCGAAAATATTGATCGTTTGTGGGCCCCGTACACTCATAATTAAATCTATTTAAAAGGCTGATGCCGTCATGTCACGTAAGAATTATAAAATTTATGGAAGCATCATTTTTTTATAACGTAGGTTTATTCAACATAGGTGAGAAAATAATATTAATTTCCTTTTGTGTCAGATCAAAACTCAACTTCAACATCTGGCAATATTTGCAAGAAATGTTGCACGACAGGGAATAGATTAATTACCTTATTCATTTTGACTTCGAATATTTCGTCCTTCGATATCGGAAGCAATTTTCAACGAAAAGAATATCCCACAAACAATTTTACAATTGACATGCCAAGTGGTAAATTTAGTTTAAATTTTCACATTTATACTTATAGCTAGATACCTTAAGCATAACCGTCTTTGCAATAGGTAAGTTTTTTTATACATTTATGTAAGTGTTTGCATGTGCACACTCATCGAAATGAAATTACAGTAATTCACTAACACATACTGACGACTCATTAGATAAGCCTATGCCATGCTTGTTTGCATGTGCTCTTGTTTGTTTTGGATTGAGAAGTAATCGGTTTCTGCACGTGTACACTCATCCCAGTGAAATTACAGTAAATTAACAAGATTGGACAATTCATTAAGTAATCGTACGCCACGACTTTTTGTGTATACATTGGGTCATTCGTTTAAGACTGAGATATAATCAGTTACTTACAATTAGCGGCAAGTGTATCACTTATCCAAGTGGAGCTAAAGTAATAAATGTCAATTCTCGAATGCACACGTCAGAAATAATGTTTCAATTACATTCCTAATTGAAGTAATTACGAGTGGCATCCCGGTAAGGGCGAGGCAAAATAATGTGAATACCCGGGCGCAAAATCTCCACAGTAAAAAATAAAGTATTTCAAATTGATAGAAAGTGTCAATTAATATGCAGTCATAGAATAAATTTGAAAATTGATTATTAAAGAATGTTAATAGTAATAACGCAAATAAAAGTTGCATTCCATCCCCAAGACATACATAATCTAGGTTAATAGAAACAGTAATATAACAAGTAATCAAAAATGAAATTCTAAGATAATCCTGAAACAAAATTAGGAGATATTTATTTACACACACTCTGTTCTCTGTAAACTAATAGCAATCCAATGTTCTTATTCTTTTACTTGAGCTGGTTTCTGATTTTGGTTTTTGCAATAACAAACAATGACAACTCACTAGATAAGCGTATTTCATGTCTGTGTGTATGTCTTCTCGTTTGTTTTGGATTGAAGAGTAATGAAATATTGCATGAGTGCACTCATCCCGGTGAAATTATAGTGATTTAGCAACGTCTGTGTACGTGTTTGTAGAGCTACACAAAATTGGCGGCACGTGTATTAGTCATTCGAGTGAAACTAAAATGATAAATTTCATTTCCTATTTGGTCAAATAAGACCTATTTTTTCACATACTTTTCTAATTGAAGTAATTACGAGTGGCATCCCGGTGAGGAGGGGGCAAGATACACGGGTGAAATTTTTCACAGTAAATAATTAAGAATTAACAAAATTCAATTAGACTAGGATAAAGTGTTTTAATAGAATAGAAAGTTAAATGAAAAATAAAAAAAATGGTCATAAAAGAAGTTCGAAAATTGAATTAACTTAGGTCCTATATGTTTTGTTGCGCTATATAACAAACGCTTGCGTGTTTTGGGGAAGAAAGACAACGTTTCTTTGCGCCATTACTATTATCTTTCTTTTGTAGTCAATTTTTCCATTTCTTTTATTTCTCCCTTTATATTTTCACTTTCTATCCTATTGAAATACTTTATTCTTAACTTACGGAGGTAAAGGTAACTTACTTATATTAAATAACAAAATTTTACTACAAAACACTATAGGAGTAGTTGTGTGTTAGAGGTTGCGCATCGAGTAACAGATTAGTTGAAATGGGACCAGAAAGGTAAATCCAAAGTCAGCATGATCGAGATAGTAAAATTCCAAGTGCCAGGCAATACCTTATTCACTACTGTATATATATATATATATATATATATATATATATATTCTATCTTTGCAATAAACAGTAAGAAACTGCAAGAGTAGACACGCATTCATAAGCGAAAACTCAAAAAAGCAACAGGTCTGATAAAAAAATGGTATTTTGAGCAGTGTTATATAAAGTTTGTTTATACTAGTTTAAAGTTTAATAAACAAATTATTACTCACAAAATATTACTTTCTACACAATATTTGACTAAAATTTACTTTTACCAATAATAGTTATTTTATTCATCTCTTCCGATTTAAGATGTAAAAAATATAGTACGGATGTCTAAAGTAAAGTATAATCGTATCATTCATTGAGATGGCGTGTCCCACTCTTCTTATAATTGCAGTCAGGGCTAGATAGAAATTAAACTCAAAGCAAACGAGAAGCATTACATATACATACGAAAAAATCAAGTTTACAAGGCGTTGGTTCATGCAACTGACAGTCCTTTTATTGCGCTACACAAATTTTGAGGAAAGTTATATCTTATTGCGGTTATTTTTAAACATATTTAATATAATTATGCAAAGAATATTGCAATTTGATTTAAAAGTGTTCTTGAAAATGTAATATAAATGCATATTGAAATGAAGACACCTTAAAAAGGGAAAGGAAGCGTTTTACAATAAACTCGTATAAACGTCAGTTGAAAAATTAATTTGTCTACAATTTTAGTACGCCCTTCGTGAAATGCTCAATGACCATTTACTTGGTGCAGGCCAAAGTATAAGTTGTGACACAGCTCTAACTTGCGAATATATTGTATTTCGTTAATCTGCGCAAAAGTACGTAAGATTTCAATTAAAACAATCAATGTCCGCCAGAAGCATAGCGATTGCTGACTAACAGAGTTATGAAGCCAATTCTATTTAATCGCGGGAAACATGTTATAAATAATAGTTGCTATTTTCTTGGAAGTGTCCTCAACGTAAAGAGAAATTAGACAGCATAAAAATATGAATTACATCCTTGAAGTCCGTCCTAGTAGTGTCTTTTCTATTTTCGCATTTGCACTTTTTCTGCTCGATTCGCTTACTTTTTATTAGTAGGAAATCATTAATTCTGTTATTACGTTTGAAATATTCACGAATTCCACTTCATTCTCCTCATTATTTTATTCTTATTTTTTGTAATTCTTTAAAAGTCATCTTCATATTTTACTGGAGTTATAAATTTTATCTTAATATGAATAAAAACATATTTCTAACATTGGCTAGGGTGCCGAGTAAAAGAAATTTTAATGCGCGAAAATTTTTCATTATTTGTAAATTTTTCAAAAACAACTATTATAATATAAGGCGATTATAAATGTTATCCTTCCGGGTATACTATCAAATTTCCGGCTTTCACTAGCATCTGTGAATAGAAAAATAATCTAAAGCGCAAATAAATATCATTTTAAATAACAGCAAGTTTTGGCATGACCTAAATACATATACTCCATTTTTGGCAATTCTACTTCGTTATGCAAATGCAATAATTTCATACTGCAGACATTATTAAGCAGATTTATAGCGGATAGATCGGGTTAAGATAGTGTAATCTGAGTTCAACACATAAATTATAGTTAGTTTCTGAAAATAGACTTCGTTACGGATCATATAATTTCACCTGAAAAAAATAAATTTTTCATTTATTCAAAATACGGTACTATCATCTGAAGATGAAAAATTGTAAAAAGAAACATTGGTGTCTACATTATTTATTTGAATTTGGCTTTAGTAAAATGTGAACTAGCTTTCGTATTTTCAATGAAATAGTGTATTTCCGATATTCTATTTAAAGTAAATTTAGTATAAATACACATTGTATCTAAGGAAATAATGATACTATTACATGCAATATTTTAATTATCATAAACAATCTTTGTAAAATGGCTTCATTGTATAGTCGATTATTGTATAATTATAGTTAACAAAATATCCTATTTCCGCTCTATAATAACTTTTAATACTCTGTATAGTATCAGAAAGCAGTAATGTATTCAATTCTCCATCATAGGTTAAAAAATAATCCTTAAATAAATACTTAATTAATATTATCTACATATTTCATTCAGGAAACGGAAAATTTATTAATTTATTAAGTAAAATGAAAATGGCTTTAGGTAATTCTCCAAGTCTAATGACTTGAAATAAAACTTTCTGTAAATCCATTTATGTCACAAACGTTCAAAAGTTTGTCAAAGGTGCAAATTACTGTCTTTTAAAATTTTATGAAATTGGACATATTTTTCCAAGTGCAAGGTTTCCTTATTTTCATAGCGGCCTCTGCTTACTCATATCATTTACGCAGACTTATCTGTAATTTTGAAGTTAAAATTTGGTAGATCTATTCAAATACTAATATAACTTTAGAGAATATGATTTAAACTATCCTTCTCCGAGAAGTTATAGATATTTGTAAAGTTTTATATCGGGTTTGTGTTTTTTATTCTAACACAAAATACATGTGTGATTAAGATGTGATGTGTTGTGTGAATTAACTTTCCTTCGCAACCTGGACGTGCCATGAATTTTACACAGCGGAATTGGAGTTCTTCTTCGGCAAAAGAACAAAACAATAGTAAATACTGTAATGAACATTCCCACGCTTGCTCAATGTCCAAGTATGAATCCAATATTGACAAAGAAGATTTTCAGAAAGATTTTTAATCTTGTTTTCTTTGAAGTACAGTCCATCTAAAAAAGTTACTGAATTTTGATATAATTTACTGCATTCGTAATAGCCATCAAACAATTTGTTGTGTGCAGATGATTAACAGTGGATACAATTGGTAATTATTAACTAATGTTATATGTTAATAGTAATTCAAATGGAGTCCTGAATCTAAGGAAATATGAAAAAATAATTTCGTACAGTATTTGACCATTCCAAAAAACATTTCACAATTTTTTTTCCCATTTTTTTCGACATATATGAACTTCAGATGTATGAAGCAAGGTTAGACATTTCATGCTCCTTTGAAGTTATTTTTTTCAGCTTAAGACAACAAATGGTTAGTGTAAGTATGTTTTAGGTGTTGCGGACCTAGTAACAAATTAGTTCAGTAATGATCAGGAGGATAAACCAAACTGAACTAATTTGTTACTAGGTCCGCAACACCTAATACATACTTGCATATATATTTGTTCTCCGCAACAAACAGTATTTAATTGGTTTGTGTGCCAAATTCTGTTGACGAAGACTACAGTAAGCTTTAAACAACAGATTACCAGTTATTTTATACTATCAATGTATTGCTTCACCAAAAAGCCTGTTCTGTTCATTACTTAATCTGTATTTTAAAATATATTAAACCAAATAATTACAATATTTAACAAAAATAGGTACTAAATTTAATAAAATTATTTGTTGATTATTTTTCTAGTACCGTTAATTTCTATATTTTGTAAATATTTTAAAATATTTCCTCTCTATAAGCTGATTTTGCCTAAAGATTCTTAAATTGTAACCTTTGAGCTGTGTTATCATTAACAGAATTATAAACAGTTAAACTAGATTTAATTAAAAATTATTACTGATAAACAAATCGGTCAAAATTTAAAACACATGTTTGTCGTGTTTTTCGATGTTTGACATGAAATCTAATAACTAAATTATTTTTACATCTTTATATTTGGGATTTCACTGTGTTTTCCTAGAAAACCATATGTGATCAGCATATGCCAAATCGTGTCAATGGAAGCGCCTACACTTAAAGTACTCTGCAGACTGCGTGTAGACATTAATGTTTGCCATATTATGTAAAGGATATTTGTTGATATAAATAATAACTTTTTTTTATTCTTTTAAAGTATTGTGCGTTTTTAAAAATAAGAAATTTTATTTAAATAGAAACAAAGCAATGCTTATCTGTGTAAATACAAATGAAACAGATATATATATATATATATATATATATATATATATATATATATATATATATATATATATATATTGGTACTTGCAAGTTAACAATGCATCGAATAGCGAAAGCAACACGCCCAGTAAGTCGGTCTCTTCCTTGGTTTCAACTCATCACATACTATCCAGTGTTTGCTTCAGACGGGGCCCGAACCGAAATACATTTTTACTAAGTCTGGGTTTGTATCCACTGTGCCATCTCTATCGCTTGCTACCATGAATTTTAAGTTTATACCTATTCAATTACCAAAATATGAGTTACGTTTTAATTATTTTAGAATTAAGCCTTTCCCATAGAAAATTCTGGATAATACTTGACGAGTGCCTAGTTAGGGCGAAACCGGTCTACTGGATGATTTTTGTGCAAACTGACGCAACCTTTATTTTATAATGATGACAGATATATAATCAAATTCCTGCTACTTGACTTGAATTGAATATAGCTTCTCCAAGTCATATGGTAGATTTTATATAAAGACAGGTCGTTGGGGATAAGACGGAACTAGGTTTAAAGGATTCCAAATAGATTCTATCTAAAGGAAAGTTAAACTAAAACCAGATTCTTGGTTTCTCTCTTCAAATTGCGTGTAATGTGCTGAAATAACGAAGCAATGAATGTAAGTTCAGACTCCGCAGAAAATGTCCTCATTTTCGACCACAGTTAATCGAAAATTCGGGATAGAACTGGACGAGTTCTCAATACGGACGTAATCCTGCTATTAGGCTTTAACTCAATATATATATATATATATATATATATATATAGAAAACACATTAATCAATAGAGTTTTGTGTCCTTTCATTTTGAGACAATTTGATAATTATTATTTTTTTATTGAGAAGGCGTGCAAAAATGCCGAATCTGAACTCCGAATTTATTCATTTCTTTCTCTTTCACATACTAATCACAATTTTAAACTTTAATTGGATATTACAATTTTAATATTTTACTTTACTATGAATAGATAAATGTATCATACAATCCAAACTACAATCTGGTTCAACGTTTATGCACAATTGGAAATGTTTTTGGCTAAACTTTTCCAAAAAGATGGAAAGAATTTTTATTTCTTGCTCTTTGGAGCTGATTCCAACTCTGTTCCTGAGAAATAAATTCGTTACTGCGTGTACATCTGTGACGAAATATATGGTGCCATGCGTAGAATACGATATTATAAAAAACTGCTTTCTGTTTTAATTCAAGAAAATGTTAATGAGCCTTCTGGCCTATTTAAAGGCATTGGCATTTAAAGACACTTGTTAATAAAATCCAATTGTTTGTGCAATAGTTATATACTTTTAATTACCAAGAACTAAAATATATGCAATTGTGTTTTTAGTGTTGCGCGCCTGGTTAAAAATTATTTCAAATTGTACATGAAGCGTATATCAAAGTCAACATGAACAAAATATATAGTCTCATGTGCACTTTTTTAGTGCTTACTGGTGACTTACCAATAGGAGTCGGTTATAAACCCTATACCCACTGTACATTTGTTCAAAGAATTTGGTTTATATTTGCAGTCCTATTTTAACTAGAATGTTACCACTTGTATCATATCAAATACATAATTGCACAGATATTAGCTCTCCACAAAAACCAATAAATAACCATTATATATTTAATTAAATTGTGTAATGAATATCGCGAATTATGATAACTGATATTGATCTAAGCCAAAGTGTGTAGGTTTCCTGGAGTTAAAGGTGTTTAGATGCAGCTTTAATTCTTGATCTTGGTGAAGCGCAGGTGCTGGTACCATGTACCGATTGAGGCGGTATATACTTTATATAACGCGTTGGCTTTGAAGTCGCATTGTCGAAGAATTTATAAGAAGTTAACTCCACCACTGATGGTATACACACTCATATAGAAGATGGTACTGTCTATTTGTCTTACAATTCTTCATCAGATATGGATTTGTTATCGGTCGTATAATCGACTACTACCGATAAGTCTCTTGTAAGCACGAAACGAATATATATATGAGAATATACCTTTTGTTTATGCTGACTTTGGTTTATCCTTCTGGTACTAGTTAAAATTATTTGTATCTAGACGCGCAAAATGTAATACACAGCTTTTTTTGCATTTTTACAAGGTTTACATTACGCCATGCGATTTTTCAAAGTAATGTTTCTTAGATAATTTTTTCTATTACTTTTACTATTGAAAATAATATTTATGTTTATTATTGTATTTATTTTGCATACAACCCAATAGTTAATTTAATATAATCACAATTTATTCTTCTTCTATTAGTTGTGCAATTTAAGGTCTAAATTTTTATTCTTTACAAACTACCTTGAAGCATTTAATTAAAAAGTTTGTGATATATCAGCAGGCGATTTGAAGTATAATTTTCGTATTTGTTTTATGTTTTTATACGCAGCTTACAGAAATAAGAAGTTTATTTAAAGTATTACATTCTACGGATTTGTTTTCCAAAAATCCAATTTGAGCACACAAATCAGTCAAGTTCCGACAATTTATTATTATTTGTGAATAATAAAATTTTTAGAACGTAAACAACTTGTCATTTATAAATATTATTTTATTATTGCATAAAATATAACGTTTTTCGCGACATTTATTAGAAAATGAGATATTTTTGCATTCAATCTTACAACAGTTACTCTGGAGACTTATTTCGGTTGATCTTGGTTACCATGGTCAGAACTATTTCGGAAAGTTGCAAACAGGGAAACAAGATTCATTGAAGAAAGACAGTAAGTTACCTAATTGTTCACATGAATAAAAGAAAGTTATTAAATTAAACTTAAAATTGATTTTTCACTCAAATTTATACAATATTTATTGATTAGTATGGAATTTATATTAAAGAATGTTAATTTTTATTGAATTAGATAAGTCTGTAAGTGTTCGTGTTTAAAATTTAACAAATGTTTTGGATATTTAATCAATCACTGACTGTGCAGGCAGTGAAAACTATTTAAATCAAGGTTACGCAATTGAATTAAACATCAATTATATTATATTAAAATTTCATTGCGTCCTTTCTCCGTGCTAATATAAAAAAGATATTTCTTTGTCACATACAGTAATCCCTTCTTCCTCATATTCTTTTCAAATATCTACAAATGGCTATATGTATACATATATATATATATATATATATGTATATGTATATATATATATATATGAGAGAGAGAGAGTTTTGTATGTGTATAGTACGAATTTATGTTGTTGCATTTATTGCACTGCGCTTCTCTTTCACTCACTAAATACAATTTTCCATTACAAATTAATTTGCGATTTTGGTTACCTTTTCCTTCAGTTGGAGCCAATACGGCATCTCTTTAAATCTACTTTTACAAAATGCCACCCTCAACCTATCATTGCAGAACAGACACCACTCTGTTTGTGGCTCTTGTAAAGAATTAGTAAGGTTTATTTACAATTTAGCTCTCGTAGGCTTCACCTGAATTAAAGGGTAACTAATAATATAAGTTGGTACAAGATTTTATATTGAGTGTATTACTCAGCAGGGCTGGCGCAATGAAAAGAATTCTGGATTCTGAATCAAATGTGCCCCAGTTTGTGCCATATCCGTGGCGTAAGTCTGGATAATACTCGAAGAGTTCACTTTAAGGAAAAAACCGGTTAAATTGCTTTGCCTCCTTATACAATGCTTAGTTTATACTGACAAATTTACATTAAATGAGACTTCTGTTTATAACAAATTGCAATCTTGATTTATTTAATAGCAATAGTTGTTTGTATTTAACTACGTTTTTTATTTGTGTGTTTGAATGTTCTAAACGGCACACCTACATGCATTAACACCAAATTGATTAAATTTAAATGAAATGTAGATGACGAAGTATCACATATATCTGGCATTGTAATGGTTTGAGACTTAAGTGCAAAGTTTAGTTGTAAAATTTATTTGTGTTTAGGATCAGCCTTTTTATAAGAGTTTGATACCTGACTGCACCAATTATGCCTCTCACCTATAGGTATGCAATGAGAATAAAACATGCATAGTAAATTAAATTCGATGTTCTGTTAAGTTAATACGAACCATATATAACAAATATATATCATAATATCTTGAATCACATTTAGTCACTTTTTTGCACAATAGAATTCTTATAATGAGAAATCGCGGCTTGTCAGTCCTAACTTTCGTCATTAAACACAAGCGGAATATATCATATTTTGATACATAGCAAAACAAGTTTGCGCAAAGCCGCGCTTGAGGTGTGAGGAAATCTCTCCATTGAGGATGAACCCAATCCATTTGACTTGTTTTTAATGTATTCAAACGGGTTTTCACGTTACCTAGTCAAGACAAATTTGGTAGTTCTAATCAAGTTATAGACAAGGTTTTTTGGATTATAATTTAAGTTAGTAATCATTTATTACACTGGTATGCGAATTTTGTGATATTTTCACATATCCCAAAATCAATCAGTTTTTGCTTTCTGTATCAAAACTACTTTGGCTTGTTAATATAAATTTCATTGTTTAAGAAGTGATAGTTGCATCGCAAAAAGTTGTGTTTATCTCTTAGATACTCTGTGATGCAAATAGCCTAAAAATGTGATCATATGCAGATTTTCCGATTATTCGGTTGTCGCCAAGTACTAATTTTTCCATACAAATTTTGACTTGCTTTAAAATTCGATTTTTTATGTCTACCATAATCATGCATAAGTCAACTTATTTGAGACTAGGAGTAAAGGCAAAATCAGAATGATAAAATTGTGGTATTCTAAACAAAAATTTTGCGCCAAAAATTCATTTGGAGCCACGAAAAAAATCAAGAAATTGAAGAATATTGGACGCTGAAATCACCTATAGGTATTTGTATAAAATCAATAGTCGGCAAATCTTAAAATAAAGTAATTTGAAATGCGAATTTCAAGCAAACTCACTGTGTAAACTGTAAATTGATTCTGTAAGGAGCACAAATATTACGATAGAAAATAACCACTTTTCTTAACTCTTTTAATTCTAGCTTAGTCCCTATAATATGAACCCTAAGATCCTTATTTAAAATATTTTCCCGGTAATCATAACATAATTAATTTTAAGAAAATACAATTTTTGTGCAATCATAATTTAGCTTAAACGTTTTGTTATAAATAGCTCGCATTAAAGATGCTATCATTTAAGTAAACATTTTGGAATTTGCCTACGTTAGTTGACGTTATCTAATATTTTCATCGATTCACACTATCATGTGACTTGATTAGTTTTGCTTTTCATCAAAGCTTTAACTCAAATATGCATTATGCGAAGATTTGCCAAATTTGCACACTCTTTTGTATGAGCTCAGCTGGGTATCGCTTCTATTCACAAATGTTAGCTTTACAACATTTTAAGCCTTTTAGACGGGATGAAAACAGTACACATTTAGTGAAAACTTAGAGAGAGAGAGAGAGAGTTTGTAACAGAATAATGAATATTATTATTCAAATCAGTATTTGTACATAAACGCATATATACAACGCCGAATTGACAAAATTCCGGGTGGTATATAAGGAAAAAACAAAAAATGACCTTTCTTTACGCAGCTTTAGCAATCTGGCATAATAATAAATTGAGTAGTAAAAGAAAGATCTAATAGAACCACGACTGTGGGGATTGGGTAAATTTGTCCGAAGTTAAGATTGAAAACGATGCTGAACGGCTGCAACTCCAGCGGAAGTCGATAATAAGCTCTTTAATGAAATCAGTTAATACGTTGCTTTGATACACTTAACCAACTTCAATTAGTCATATAATGTTCTTGGATTTTTGGCTGCTGAGTTTTAAAATGCACGAGTTTAAGTATAAACCCTATCATGCTTTGTAAGATGTTAGTTAAAAAAGTAGCATGAATGTATGCCAATGTCAGCTTAAGCACGTGCACTTACGTTTCGTGCTAACTGGAAACTTGTCCATAAACATTTAGAAGTTATGCATGTTTAACTGATTGATTCTATGATTAATATTTGCACAGAACGAATGATGACAGCCGTGGCAAAGATAGAACGCATATGATGAATTAACAGAGGATCATAAATTTTTTAAGCCACCGTTCTTTAGATACCCAGCATATCTACGAAATAGCAGAGTTTTCAATTTTTAAAGCATCGCATTGTGAATAACCTTGTTTAAATTTAACGACTTGTGCTGGTATATGAATGCACCTTTCAGATTGCACAGTGCAATTGTCTCGCTTTCTCTACCAATTATATAGTGAATTCAAAGCGTAGAGGCGGTTCTATTGATGAAGTATCAATCGCGTTTAAATAGTAAATCTCACTCTTTTTATTCCTACTTTGGCTTATCATTCTGGTTTCAAAGTAGTTAAATTATTGCTGTAAGAGCCATGCTTAACAAAAAATTTTGAAAGATTGCGCAATGCGTGCTTCACCTGGAGAATTTCGTCGAGTTGCGATCGTAGGTTGTCGCTTTTCACTATCAGTTTCGCAAAGATCCGATTGATCCCTTTTTCCAAGTGAGCATCGAGTTTGTCTTACAATATAGAAAGTGCTGGTTCTGTACGAGGTTACCAAATTTGCTTAAATCTGCTATTGAGAGCATATTGACTGTTTGTTTTATTAGAGGCCTGATGATGGAACGGGAAATGAGGTTCCGAAACATCGCCAGTCAAAGAATGTTAAATGGTACTTCGTTTCCAGTGGTTAGTATGAATGACTTTGAAGCCTTCATAGAAAAGGGACGAATCAGCACCCAGTCACCGCAAAGACAAACTCGATGTGTACTTGGAGATGTGGATCAATCGGATCTTTGCGATACTGATAGTGCAGCACGACAACGCACCTTGGTTTTATAAGTTGATGCCTAATGCTAACTCGCCACAACAAAGGTTTAATAAATATTGATAATTTTGCACGCTAAAAAGTTACTGTAGGAGATTTTAATATGTGTTTAATGAAATGAATGTGACATTTGCACTATGGACCCACTGAAGCCGGATCTAGTGATATCGATGCATTAATTTCTTGGAGAATTCATTTTTCTATGTGTATACTTGTTTATTATTATGGTAATTACTTTAAATTTAATTTTTTTAGTTGTCAAGAAATCTATCATTTGGTATGCACAAAGGTATTGCCGCTGTCATCCCAGCTCAATATTTTAAATATTTAAAAAAAACAACCGCTTTAAAATGAAAGTGCAAAATAGGTCAACTTATACAAGAAAGCGCGTAAATTTAGCATGTTTTTGCAGATATGCATACTGTAAAAATTGTTTTAGAGATAAACGAAATGACTCAAGTCACATGACAATGTGAATCGATGATCACATGAGGTAACGCACAAAAGTCGAAGGCAAATTACGTATGCATTCTTACAGGATACCAATTTGAAGTGTTTCGATTTATTTATAATGACATAAGAATATTGCCACGAAAGAAAAAAATACGTGTGTGTTTAATATGCGCAGTTCACAAATTGTTGTTCATATTACCGATTTGGTATCCCTAACAAAATATTAAAATAATTTATCAATCTGTATTCATTTTTAAAACTTTTGTAACGTACTTTTTTCAAGAAGCCTGTTTGTAGATTTCTGGATGGCTGTTAATGCACACAGGATTAGTTGGAATCCTGCTTTGCCAAAGCTTTTGCAGGTAATGTAGAAGAAAATACTCAAAGTTTATTTGGCTTCGACTACAGTAGAGTCGATGTCTGAATGATGATTATGCCGAGTGGATTTTTCCACGTTTTCCGACCAAATAGGTGTCACTCGCTTACTCAAAATTCTTCATGATAACTATTGATTGATATTTTGAACGACACGAAGGTCGGCTTTGTGTTAACTATAGTAGAATGTTCGTCCTCATCCTGAAGTTTCAGTGGTCCATTTTCCTTAATATTGGATAAAATACCAACATTCACACAAAACAAAAATGTCTAACTTGTAATGTTTCTTATATAATAACCAACCACTGCTAGCCAGACACAAAGATATGTGTCATACGTTTAACCCATTTGCAATTTAAGCTTTAGCATCTCGCATGTAATAACTTTTTTAAAAATATCTATTAAAACAGAATTTTTTTAAATAACAGCCCGGGTTACTTCTGTCAATTAATTACGAGAATTTGAAAAACAAAATTTATATTAATATTATCTATTTTAATTGACCACAAAGAACACCAAGTTATTATCATTCTCCATTATCTTAGTCTGTACAAGATAGCTTTTGTTTGATACTAAGTAGTAAGTGCAAAATAATAAGACTGACGAATATTTTAAACTGTCAATGTTATGTATTTAATCTGATCTATAGGGAAAATATATTTAATACTGAAGATTTGCGGAAATCAATTATAATTGATACCTTAAAATGAATATAAAATTATACATACAGGTATATTTAATATATCAGTAACTTAGGTGGATTAACACAGAATTAAATATTGTATGCATTATTTTAAAGTATTATGTAATAAAAACGTTAACCATGTAACTGAACGTCGGTTCTTCTATGTTCAGAGTTTTATCGAACAAATCTTTTTATTTTAGGCATTTAATAATCTGGAAGCATGAAATTTGCGAAAATTTGTCGATCCTTGCTGCCTTAAGACATTAAAGATTATAAATTTTCAAGAATTATATATTTATTCCCGAAAAAACGGATGATATAAATGCATTTATTTTGCAACTTCAGATAAGCAAAAATCCTATTGTATCTAATCAGTCACGCAACAGCAAAATTACCTTGAGACGCGCGCCCCTTTATGTCATCATCAGTGCGCAAAATAGTAGACTAACGTCGATCAACCAATAAATAAGGAAGGGAAAATTAGATAAATACACAAAGTTACGTATACATTAGCATGCTCATACTCATCAATTTGCATTCATATTTACACTTCATATTTACATTTTTTACATTTCAACCGATAATAAATTTAATTTATCTGGAAAATATAATGATAAAGCGATATTGGCGCAATATTTTGAAAATAATGCGTTTGTCTATTGCGCTAATATCGCCTCTTCCTGGCATTATATATCTAAAACCTCTTGCTAAATCTCTTTCTATGTAATCAGAAGTCCCGATATTCATCACACTGATCCATTTATGCATCTTACTCAGTAGGCTGATGTAGACTTTTCGACTGCTGAGATATAAATGCAGTTTAGACGTCATTTGGCATACGGCTTAGTGCAACTTTTACAATTATTAAGAGATTAAGCAAACATACTGTTCGCAGTAGATGAAATGCAATATTAAATTATCGGCACGTTTCGGTGAACTAATGACTGAAATATTTTTTGTATAAATAACTTTCTGCAAAGCGATAGAACTTATTATTCAGGTGAAAAGTATAGCAGCCAACCAAACTTCTTAAGACGCAGTTCGATGTCACCTACACGTGGCATCTAATTAACATTCGTTGGTTGTTTTAGGCTAGAGCCATATCTTTCTCGCGAGGCTATTAAGGAGTTTCATGCTTAATGTGCACAAGAGGCTGACAAGCAATTTTGTTGTCGACAATAATTATTTGCATTATAATTCAGCTGATAATGCCAGCTCCTAACATTGAGCAGGAAATTCAGAGTTGAATTGGCCAGTGAGCAAGCACTGATAATTCTTCTTGCCAAAGCTCAGGCTACTAGATTCACAAGCACAGACGACCAAGATCCTCGTTTCTCGACTTTGCATATAGAAGTTTATGTACCTATTTCCATGTAACTATGTGCGTATTGTACTGACTTGTGTGCATGAAATTAGGTTTGCGGTTATGTATAGTTCGATGTATGTATCTGCGTATTTATGTATGTATGTATGTATGCATGTATGTATTTATGTATGAATATGTGAATGAATGATTTTATGTATGTATTTATGTACCTATGTAAGTATATATGCATGTATTTAGGTGTGTATGTATGCATCTGAGTATGTATTTATGTATGTATGTATATGTGAATATAGGTATTCATGTATGCATGCGTGTATGCGTGTATCTTAATACATATATATATATACTCTCAAACATATATATATATATATACTCACTCTGCTCACATATATATATGTAACCATATATATATATATATATATATATATATGTATTTATGTATGAGTCTACGTTTGTATGTACGTATGTATTTATATATGGGTATATGCTTGTGTGTCTATTACATAAGTAGGTATGATTTTATGCATTTATGTATGTATGTATGTATGTATATATGTATGTATGTTTTATGTATGGATGTGTGGATGGATGTACGCATTCTTGAATTTATGTTTGTATGTATGTATCTATGTATTTATGTATGTATGTATGTATGTATGTATGTATGTATGTATGTATGTATGGTTCTATGCATGTATGCATGCCTTGATATGTTTATGTATGTTTCTTTCCAATCAATTATATATGTATATATATGTATGTATGCATGATTGTATGTATCTATGTATGTATGTATACGTGCATGTTGTTATGGATAAATGGATGCATTCATATATGTAATTATATATTTATTTATGTATGCTTGTATATATATATGCATGGCAGTTTGTATGAATGTTTTATGCATATATCCATGTATATCTGTATATATGTTCGTTATTTGCGTGCATTTATTTATGGAACTTTGTATGGTTGTATATTTTGATATGTGTAAGTATTTATGTATATATGTATGTTTGCACGTATTTATGCATGCATGTATTTATCATTGCTCATATGTATATTTGAACACATTTTTAATGTTTACATGTTTTTGTAGTAATATTTTTGCATTAAGTATTTGTGTAACTAAGTTTAATACAACATATATATATTTATAACACTTTACTTACATATATCTTGAATATACAATTTTATATTATCTTTGCATTATGTTTGTGTACAAATATATTTTTGTGTATTTTTATATGCGTACATGGAATTAACTTTTATTCGCATATGTAATTATAACAAAAGTTAATAGTAGTAATGGTGTACTTATAAATCTGAACGAAAGCAAAAAGGGATTCATGAAGCACGGGAAAGCTAGGAATGTACACTGAAATAATGAGGCATTCGCCACAGTTACTATAATCACGGTTGCGACCATTATATAAACGGTCAGTATAAACTAAGAATCGTATAGTGTAGAAAAGGCAATTCATCCAGTAGACTGGTTTCGTTCTTATTGGGAATTCTTCACGGACTGGCCTGAATTTGGCGCGGACATAGCTCGAATTTCGGCACGTCTGCTTTGGAATCCAGTGCTCTAACCACTGAGCCAACCTGCCGCACGCTACTCACAATTTTCAGTTTTATACTAACTAATGTAACACGGTTAGTCTTTTTTTCGTTTACGTGGAGCTCATATGGCAGCGGTGCACGGGGAAGTGGTAAAGAAAATTTATTTGTGCAATTAATCGAACATTATTTGCGTGGGAAATGATAAACATTACTATGATTTAGGTTGTGATCTTGATAAAAACATCTACCCCATTAAATACATCCATTTGTCAGCATAAACTAAGAATAGTATTGTGTAGAAAAGGCAATTCATCTAGTAGACTGGTTTCGTCATTCGTGATTAATCAAATTTTCTAACATATTAACTACGCTATTTTAGTCAGATTCCGGTGTAACCAAATATAGTGCATAATAAAGTAAATGAGCAAAAATAAGTTATGTTTATAAGAGAACTCTCGGTAACATTTACACCATTATTTAGCATTTCGATATTTAAAGCAATTTCGCTAATTAATCAATAATTTATTTCATGGGTGGTCATAATTATTTTTTTAATCAAGTTTGCGAGTTTTAAGTAATAGAACACAATGGAATCGGTGTCTAAAGCAGTTTTAGTGAATAAATTCTGCTTTTAAAAAGGATAAAATTAAGGAAAAATTATGATTTAAATCATCAGATAGACAGTTATTTAATGAACATTTTTGTTAGATAGAAATTGGAAAGACGACATATATTTCGTCTAGAATTCTAAACTAATATTTTGCTATTCATAGAAATGTACTTCGTTCATTGTAGCCCACTTTTTGCTTGATTCAATTTAGGTACTGGCTCCATTAGGACGGGAAACCGGAAAAAATCGATACTCGATGGCCGTCCTAAAAAGTCTGACAACTTACTGGTTACAATGACTTTTGTCAAGAAGGAAGCCAGCCATTCTGGTACAAGAAGAATGATGCAAGATAATGAGCCTATGAGCATGGTCCTTGGATTAACAATATCGGAGGTAAGTCTGTTTATTTCTAGGTGACGTCAAGCTTCAGCCACTTTATTAAGTTTCTTTCATTATTAACAATTTTATATATTTCTTGTCGGTATCGTGTGGTAATTAGCCAATTAGTCGAAATTTTATATTGTTTCAGGTCTTGTTGAAAGATTCATATATATGCAAACTTCTTTAGTAGAAATAAATAGCATAAAAATCTGATCACGTTTTCATTTTCTTATTCTGTATAATTAGCTAGAAATAATAACTTTATTTACTTTCCTCTTTTTTCCAATTTAGACGTCTCATTTCTTCCAGGTCAGCTAGCAACAACTATCAAGTATAATGCTAGCCATGGAAAAAACATGGCTCAAATACCTCATTTCAAATTAAAGTTCACAGGACAATTGATTCAAAAATTATTATATTATTCAATTATTATATTCAATCACGTAATTAATTGCTTCCAGCATCAGATTTCTTTAATTAGAACAAAGTAATGTTTTAAAAGTAATAACTAAAATTGACTTAATATTCATGCTGTTGGTTCAAATGTCGTCTTCAGTACATTTGTATTCACCAGTGTGAAGTTTTTTCTTGATGTTTTTTCGAGTTGAGTGAATCATGCCCTTGTACAATCATGATTATTTATTCACTTTTCACTGTGGTATACTAACTGAATATTTCAAGTAAATATTGGACATTTTTTCCAAATTCTGTCTCCTATGCTTCCTTAAAACAGCCTCCGTTTCCTTACATTTATACATGGCCCAAACCAATTAGCGGTGAGGTTTTTTCTTCATTTAAATTAAAATTCCTGTTTTTTTGCCAGATACCAGTAACACATAAACAATATGTACCACAAAAATCTGTCAACTTGATATTTTAAACGCCTATTTAAATCAAGTTTTTTCGATCTTCATATAAACATTTGTCCCATTATGTAAATAAATTTATCAGCCTTAACTAAGCAATGTATAATTTGGAAAAGGCAATTCATCCAGTAGACTATATTCGTCTTTATTGGGAACTCATCATGTACTTTCCAGGATTTGTCACGGATAACGTTCGATCGTGGGCATCCGGCAAGTTTAGAACAGTGCATATTTTCTCAATAAGGTTGAAATCGGTCTAATTGATGAATTGTCTTTTCTACTTTATATAATGCTTTGTTTATACTGGCACATCTATATACATAATGGGACAGGTGGCTATATCAAGATCGAAAACTTCATTTAAATAAGTTGTATAACCGCCCGCGCAACCGAAGTTCATTTATTTATTTAATAGTTAGAAGCTTTAAGTTTACAAGAGCAATCGATGAAAGGTAAAGTTATAAGTACATGAGGCCTGTCCCATCCTATTGCGAATACTAGCTATTGTTGGTGGTTTGACGAATAAAAATTATAAAATCTTGATTTAAATCATTCCTTTTGACTCCTATACAATAATTGTTTGTTTTCTTTAATAGTTAAATTTCAATTTGGCGAAATGTATGCACTAACATTATGTTAAATTTGTCATCTTAGATTCCGACTAATTTTAATTAGCTATAAATATACTCAGATTATCTTTGTACCTGCCTGTTTAAAAAAAACTATTTTTAATCTAGATAAATGCTAAATTTAATGAAGTCATAATTAATTGCCGAAAAGGTGTGGGCAATCGAGGACCAACTCACTTTTTGCCGTTCAGCCTGCGTCATAACAAGCGCTGCCTTCCAGAGAACTTTAAAGTGAGTTTCAACAGACAGTATATCAAATAATTTATTTATTATTATGTTTCGTACCATATTTTTGCTAATTTAACCATAATTTCACACACTTTTATATATATTACAATCCACAATGATTACTATTTTCGTAATTGACGTGTTTACGTGATGATTATACTTGATCCACAGAATATAAATAATAAGTTATTTAAAATGCAAGATATTTCTTGATACTAATTAAAATTTCTACTTCCAATATAAGAAATTAATAAGAATATTATCCCTAACATTTGATCAGTAAATCATTAAGTTACTGGTAGAATATTTTGCCTAAAAAATAAAAATATTCGACTTAGTGAATATGTTAAAGATAATTATACGGAGAAAAACTTGTCCATAAATATACTCTGCCTTGTATCACAAAATTTCCGCCTCTGTCGCAGGGATTTTGATTTGCCTAAGCTTGACACATATGTTCATTGTTTACTGTTTAGTAGATATAATTTCATTGAAGTTCTGACGCAAATAAAGTCTTTTTTTAAAAGTTCGTAAAAATGTTATTGTTCTAAAAACAAATGTTCGGTTCAATTATTTTACAGGTGGCATATAAATGACCTTCTGACAAAGAAAAACATTCTCCATTATATTTCGCAAAACTTAAACTGCGCTCTCTTAAACTTAGCTGTTATTACCAGTGCGAATGTTTATCTAAATTATGTATCTTGACTAATAATATTTGTTTCTCTCTTGTTGTAATATAGCAATACATTTTATATTAGAAAATAATATACCTTGTAAGAGTGGGATAGAAAACCTTCGGATTGTGATCAATTATCAATTTATATATATATATATATATATATATATATATATATATATATATATATATATATATATAATGTATATATATATATATATATATATATATATAAACATGTATGTAAAATACAAAACCGAAGCTGAGTTTCTCTATTATAGTAGCCTAAATAATAACGTACTGTTTAGATTATTCAACAAAAAATAGATTCAATAAATAGCATTATTTGAATAGTTTTCAGGAGCACAATTAAATTTTTTATGTTCTAATTACCTAATTTGGGCTGTTGTTGAGGTATATTGTATTATCAGTCTGATAAGACAAAGAAAACCAGCGCCACCATATTATTTTTGTATATCAGCTTTTCATAAATTAAATTAGTCCATTATACCTAAATTTCAATAGCTCCCGTAAGTTATAAACTATACAGATGAAAATCGCAAAGATCATGCAAAATATAGTAGATTTAAACTAAACTACATAACATAATTCAAAATATGTGTTTGGATATTTTAGCTCGCATTAATACAACAAAGAACGTTTGCTATTCTTAATACAAAAATTAACTTGTAAATTTTAATCTATAGCCTAAATAGGCGCGTGCTATTGTTTCGACAGATTTTGTTAGATTTATTTAAATTTACTTTCTAGACACCGTCCCAACATCCAGTCCTTCAAAATGAAATTTACAATTGACTTTAGTTGTGAAGTGTCCTTTTTAAAAATATGAATTCTCAATTAGGATTAAAATAACGAAAACTTAAATGTAAGCAATCGAGGTTTTTCTACCACGAGAAGAATAGGAATTGAAACCTCAAACATTTATTTTGTTTTCTAGCTGCTCAAAATGATGTCGACTTGTTCGATGAGGGTTTACTTCCACGTGAAGAATAACAATTGAAACCTCAACAATTTATTTTCCTTTTCTGCTGCTCAAAATGATTTCCACTGTTTTCGATAAAAGTTATTGTTATTTATCTTCAAATTATATTGTCGCATTAGGTTTATTAAATTGAAATTAAGAGGATTGTAAGACTCTCATATGTTGATTTTACTTCAGTTAGACACTTTTTTTATTTAGCCGACGGACGCCTTTTGCCCTAATAAACAGCCCTTGAATTGGTTTATTGAAGGCCGCGTTCAACAGCCAGACTCTATTTTGGCAAAGAAATTATTAGTAACCGATCGAAGACTGGTTAAAACGGTGACAGTTGTTGTGGCAACTAAATTTACTGTTCTAATAAGCGTGGACTCTGCAAAAAACTTAAGCAAGGTACGTAAGCTTTTTCTGTGTTAATACACGTGACCTTTCAATTATTTAGTGACATTTTAATGGTTGTATAATTATACCATTTTTCCTTATACCATGAAAAATTATAACCCATAAAATAGACAATCTACTAATCAATAAATGCCATTTACAATTCTGGCATTTAAAACCTAGTGACAAATGGGTTAATATAGCACAAAAGAACACATAAAACTGAATATTAATTAAATTGGTTATATCATTAACGCAAAATGACTACTGATTATAAAGCATAATTTTATCCGCCTTATAAATCATAAGCATAACTACTGCCATAAAAAGCACTTATAAATTATTAAAACAATGAAACAATCAATGATTGCACGGTTGGTGGTAACAAATATTTAAATCAAGTTTGCGTACTTGAAGTAAACCACAATCACATTTTATTTAACTAGACATTAAAACAACATAACAAATCTACCGCCAGTCGCACGCATTGACACGTTTTGAACATTTCATGATCATCATCAGAGTAGGACGACAAACTGACTAGCAAGGCAAAATTAGATATGCGGCTCTCGCCACTATTACTCTCGCATATATTGTTTTCGTCTGTAAATGTCGGCTAAACAATTTAAATGCAATCACGAATGTTAACTTTTTTATGCTTTTGCCATATATATAAATCGGTAATACAATTAAACAAGGAATGTTTGCGCGGTTGGTGGTAAAAAAATTTTAAATCAAGTATGCGAGCCTACAGAAAAACATATGAGAACATACGTACATTGTTAATCACATAACATTAAACACATTTCCAAATTAATAACTATAAATTTGATTTGAATAATAACAAACCTAGTCTATTTCATTAGAAATTAATTTAATACATTTTATTTTGATAAGTTATGCATTTAATCGTAAAATAAAATAATTATTTTACTTTCGTCTAGATTAAAGTTATTAAACTGTGGAACTGAAGAAGTGCTTACTTGTTCTCTTTATCATATGTTCTTATAATTTAAGTGGGAAATCAGTCACGAAACGGAAAATGCTCGCCTCGTTTCAAGTTTGGTCTTGAAAGCGAGCAACTCTGAAGAAGTAATGGATCTTCAAGTTGATAGTTCTGGCGCAATCGCATATGTTTTGACGAAAGCCTCCGTAAGTTGCTTCCTCCGTGTTTCATTGAAAATTGATTTCATAGAAAATTATTTTGCGTAATACGGCTTTTCGATTTATTCGTGCAAGCTTACGATGCAGATATTTCTTGTATGATTTATTTAACACATTTTCTTTGATTTTTTCTATTTTTATATTTTTGTACTTATATGAGCATTGTTTGAATGTTAATCTCTGATGCGCCTGTTTGCTGCCAAATATTGAGCTTTGAAAAAATTTTCATTACTTTAGTTAATTTGAAAATGAGATCTCCAAGGCGAACAGACGTCACTTAATCGAATGTAGTTCGTAAGGAATGTAACAAGTAACACCTTTACTGCTCAGTATTACGCTCAATTTACGTTGCGTTTTTAAACTGCGAAATAGTAACGATGCTTTCTATAATGCAGTCATTACACAAAGGAAAACAAATTTAAATCGTACACACCCTGTTAACCAGTATAATCTATTTGAGTTTTTCAGAATATCTTGATTTCGACATTCTTCATAGAGACTTGCCAATAATGCGTGTAATTTTTCTGGTGTTGCAGCCACGTAGCTTTTATACATTTGATTAGGCCGAGAGCAAAAATTGATGTCTTGATATTTTAGCAAATTTCTTCATTAAATTTCTTAGGATCAAAAACAAAATTCTAAACCAATGATTAAAATGAGCCAGAATGTGCATTAATTTTGACAAAAATTATTTTAACTTTGACGACGGTGCGGGCAGACACAGGCCGATACCTCACAATAAATAAAACAAATTCCAGAATAATTAATTGGAATGCAAAGTTGTTTCTTTATAACGTAGACCTGACTGATCAGCGTGAAAAAAGCTACCCTACGATTGCAATATAATCCTTGCATTATGATCGTTCTCTTCTGCTCAGCTATGCAAGCCACGGTGTCTTTTTGGAAAAAGACATTTGGAGCCAATTTAACAATAATTGATTGCGCGGGTTGTGGTAGCAATGCTTTAAATCAAGTTTGCGAGCTTGAAGTATACACCAAACCCATTTTATTTAACCAGTCTTCGAACAACATTGCTGGCGGTAGTTTCGTTGTGTTGTTCGAAGACTGGTTAAATACACTTTGGAGCCAATAACAGTTTTGGAAATGTCAACATAAATATCACGCAGTAACAATTGATTAAAAACTCTTTCGTGTTAATTCAATTTATTACTTACTGTTATAAGTCTAAATATTGTTTAACTTATTGCAAATATAATGAAGCAAAGATTCCCTTGGCTGTATTTGTCCATATTATGCTATTCGGCGATAAATAGATTAAATAATTTAATGCCTATTTCTTCATAGCTCTTTATACTCTGGTTTAGCCACCGTTTTAAACGTATCCAAAAAATAAGAGCTGTAATTTTATCAAATCTAACATTATCATTTAATTTACATCTTTCTCGTGGTACGTCGGCTGTTTTCACCGTCATAAATTCGTCGAAAACGTTTGAGATAATGCTGCAATGAAAAACTAGCCTTTAATTTTTTTCTTTGTTGGATTATTTACGTTAACCGAAACTATTTTGTCAAAATTAAATTTTGATATATTTAACGGATACACATGCCGTAGCATTCCTCTGTAAATTCGTGCATATTGCAAACGCTTTAAACAGTATATTCTTACTTATTGCAAATTTTGATCAGATTTATCGTATTCAACTTTATGACTGCTCCAAATACGTCACCTGTGCCGCTTGTCTATCCACATCCGATGCCTATTGCGGATGGTGCACTTTAGAAGGCCGATGCACTCCGGCAGTGCCCAAGATATCACGTCCGAAGGAATGGTCTGCAGTTTCATCTCAGTTCGCACAGAACACTGTTTTAAACAAAAATAATAACGCACTCTTCTGCTCACGACAGGAGGCCTCAAATTTTGAACAGCCGCCTGCAACAATGACTCTTTCATCATTGTTGACATCTTCGATAACGCCGACATCAGTTTCAGAATTACCTTCATTTTCCTCGTCGTCTTTAATGTTCGACAAAATCGATGGTTGGTTAGATCGTAATGCAGACGTGAGCATGTAAGCGAAATTGGTATCGGTCTTATATTATTTCCTAATTAGAGGAGAAAATATTTTTCATTCAGATATTTAACTGGAATTATTAAACATTATGCAAAGTAGCAAAGACAACTAATCATTTAAACTGCCTTTGTCCGCATTGGAAACTCTGCAAATGCCTGCCAAAATTTAAACGACCATTGGTTGGTGCTTGTTCTATAATGACAGATTGGGAGTGGATAGTCGGAACTTTATGCCTAAATGTATGCTATCTAGGCTCCACTGAAAGTAAAGGCTAACCAAGAACCATTAATTGGTACATAGCTGAAAATTTGTGTAGTTTGCGGCAGGAAGGCTCAGCGGCTAGAGCAACAGATTCCGAAGCAGACATGCCTAAGTTCGAGCCCATCTCCACAAAACATTCTTAAGAGTACGTGATGAGTTGCCAATATTTAGTTTGTACTGACAAACGTATGTACACAATAGGTCAGGTGTTTATATCAAGTTAGTAAGGTTGATTAAAATACTTGCCAGAATTTGCCGTGACTGGGGCTTGAACCACGATAAAAATATTTTTGGTTGTTTCATTTATACTACTGTGTTACCCCTACTACACAATTCTTTATATATATATATATCTTTTTGTGTGTGGAAATATTTATAAACGCACGAATGATTACACAATAGTCGACAGTCATCCCGCACACATTGTATTTGACTTAAATTTTGGCTCAAAAATATTTGCGTTGTTTTTGACAAATATTTTTGCAGCTTTTCCCGAATTCAAATATTTTTTGAATGAAACAAATATTCATTTTATTGTTGATGTTAACATATGTGTAATGTTAATATAAATAATTCATTGAATGAGGCATGTATGAAAGATGTGGCGAATGCTGCAAAATTTGTTTATCTCGACTTCATATAAATTGTGCAGCTAACTTTTTATTCAATTAACACGCTTTTGAGACTACTAGGATTGAGATTCGCTATTATTTGAATCCGGCCCCTAATGCGGTTTGTTGTCGTACTCCAATCATGAGACTGCTTTAACAAATTGAGATTAGCGATTTTCTAAATTCCACAATCAATGATATGCTTAATGAATATTACATAGCTAAATCTGTGTACATATCATCCATATTTAGGCGCGGCTTCTGTGAATTTACGCTTATACCTTTAATTGTTTTTTTAAAGAAAGACGTTTCCAATGTTTTTGACGACTTTAACTGCATATACACGAGTTTCGCCTAAAAATTCTTCATATTGTTCTAAACTCTTGAGGAATTTCATTATTCCCTACAACACTTCTCATAAAATATTAAAACCTATATTGAAAAGAAATGTTTCCTTTACTATTCGTTTATACCTATGTAGTCTTACGTATATATTATAGTCAAAGTTTAGTCAATTAAAACTGTAAAGATAATTTATTGCTCCACACATAAATCTAAATAAATCTCCATTGCGTGCTTATCAGCTCATATTAATTGGCGATAAACATATTTTTGATCATATGAAATATGGTGTAATGTATGTTTTTTTTATATTTATCGTAATAAATTTGCCGGTTATTCGATTTTCTTAATAGGATTTTACTTATGGTTTTTCATTATCTTTTAAAGTTTTCATACAGGAAAACAGATTTCTGCGTTCAATTGCCAAACTTATCATTTAACTTTATGTTGGAGCCAAAAATAAGAAAAACAAATTACCTGTCCTTGTGTTATTTTATTGTTCTTATGCTATAGCCTAATAATTTAGTATCAAGCATTAGGGTAAATAATAAAATTCAGCAATCTTTGATTTCACGATTTGAGATAATAGTTATTTGTGTCAAATTTACGGATTTTAGTTGAACACAAACTATTTTAAATTAAACTGCCACACAACATAGCAAACTCAATATCATTTAAAGGGTTTTATATGATTTGTCTTTCAATGGTTAATATTTGACTGAAATGGCGAACTGACTAATGAGATCATTGTACTTCATATATATATATATATATATATATATATATATATATATATATATATATATATATATATATATATATATATATATTGAATTTAAAATAGGACGTATTTTGTATTGAATCGATAAGCTATCGTGATCATCTTATTTTCACATGCCGTCGTATTTTACCTGTAACGGCTCAGAACAGGTCGCAGATATATCGCCTATATAAAATTCAAGTTTTATTTACGCGGTACTAACTAGAAAAAGCGACATTTGCTGTTAAACAATGGCGTGCGAGCTTACGTTTGCTGAAAAATTACCCAGCTTTCTCGGCATTTGCCGAAGAACGCTATTCCGGACTTGATAAAGGCACCCACTGTAACTGTTAAATACTGTTTGTTGCGAAGAACTAATATATATGCAAGTATGTATTAGGTTTTGCGAACCTAGTAACAAATTAGTTCAGTTGTGACCAGAAGGATAAACCAAAGGCAGCATGAACGGAAAGTATAATCTCATGCACATTCGTTTCGTGCTTACTGGCGACTCATCAGTAGGAGCCGGTATTACGCCCTTTAACCACTATATATTTGGTAGAAGAATGTGGAATAATAGGACGGTACAATCTCCTAGACGAATGTGTAAACCTGTAATAGTGAAGCTAACATAATCTAAGTCAACGACAATGCGACTTCAGTACTAACTCACACTATATAATATATATACCGAGTCTGTAAAGGATACTAACACTATGGCTATTGTGTTGGTAACTGATACCTTTTTTGAAATCGATGAGTACCGGATACTAACACTATGGTTTCCGAGTCGGTACATGATACCAACCTGTTGGACATAAATTTATGCTAAAGTTCACCCAAATTGAGAATTACAACAATTTCCGAACACCTGTTACTCCAGTTAAACCATACACTCTGGCCTTCATCGATATCAGCTATCACATTTCGCGGTAAGCATGACATCATTCAATTCAATATATTACAGTTAAATACTGTTCGTTGCGAAGAACTAATATATATGCAAGTATGTATTAGGTTTTGCGAACCTAGTAACAAATTAGTTCAGTTGTGACCAGAAGGATAAACCAAAGGCAGCATGAACGGAAAGTATAATCTCATGCACATTCGTTTCGTGCTTACTGGCGACTCATCAGTAGGAGCCGGTATTACGCCCTTTAACCACTATATATTTGGTAGAAGAATGTGGAATAATAGGACGGTACAATCTCCTAGACGAATGTGTAAACCTGTAATAGTGAAGCTAACATAATCTAAAGTCAACGACAATACGACTTCAATGCTAACTCACACTATATAATATATATACCGAGTCTGTAAAGGATACTAACACTATGGCCATTGTGTTAGTAACTGATACCTTTGTTGAAATCGATGAGTACCGGATACTAACACTATGGTTTCCGAGTCGGTACATGATACCAACCTGATGGATATGAATTTATGCTAAAGTTCACCCAAATTGAGAATTACAACATTTTCCGAACACCTCTTACTCCAGTTAAACCATACACTCTGGCCTTCATCGATATCAGTTATCACATTTCGCGGTAAGCATGACATCATTCAATTCAATATATTAAAGTTAAATACTGTTTTGTTGCGAAGAACTAATATATATATGCAAGTATGTATTAGGTTTTGCGAACCTAGTAACAAATTAGTTCAGTTGTGACCAGAAGGATAAACCAAAGGCAGCATGAACGGAAAGTATAATCTCATGCACATTCGTTTTGTGCTTACTGGCAACTCATCAGTGGTTAAAGGGCGTAATACCGGCTCCTACTGATGAGTCGCCAGTAAGCACGAAACGAATGTGCATGAGATTATACTTTCCGTTCATGCTGCCTTTGGTTTATCCTTCTGGTCACAACTGAACTAATTTGTTACTAGGTTCACAAAACCTAATACATACTTACATATATATTAGCTCTTCGCAACAAACAGTATTTAACTGTAATATATTGAATTGAATGATGTCATGCTTACCGCGAAATGTGATAACTGATATCGATGAAGGCCAGAGTGTATGGTTTAACTGGAGTAACAGGTGTTCGGAAATTGTTGTAATTCTCAATTTGGGTGAACTTTAGCATAAATTTATATCCATCAGGTTGGTATCATGTACCGACTCGGAAACCATAGTGTTAGTATCCGGTACTCATCGATTTCAAAAAAGGTATCAGTTACTAACACAATTTCAGTTCACGATGCAGCCTTTCTACCATCCCATTCGCTCGTGGGCTATACGCGCTGGTATGTAATACAGTGGTTCGCATGATGTTGAGGGATCTTACGAAAAGCTCGGACATAAATTGACTTCCGCGATCACTAGTGACCTTTTCCGGAACACAATAACGCGATATCCAATTATGTAGAAACGCGAACAAGACTTCTTGCGCTGTCATGTCTCTTAAAATCGCCACTTCAAATTGACGACTAAATCTATATACCATGGTCAGCAAGTATTTGTTCCCATTAACTTCAGGAATCTCGACAATGTCTATGTGTACGTGTCTGAACCGTCCAATTGGTATCCCAATATTCTTTATCTCGGTTCTGGTATTTTTCCACACCTTACACGTTTGACACTTGGCACAGGCTCTTACCCATACCCGTATGTCTTTAGACATGTGTGGCCATACGTATCTGACGTTGGTCAATAGAATGGTGGCTTTAATGGATGGATGACCCATGTCATGTAACACTTGGATAATCTTGGCCCGCAACTCCAACGGAAAATATGGTCGTGGTTGACTTCCACACGTTTCGCATAACAACCACTTGCCACTTATGAGCTTACGAACATATCCTGGTCTTTTGGACAAACCTAATGTAAAGGGATCCGATCCTTGCGTTTCCTCGATTTGACTAACTAAATCAAGCATAGAATTGTCTAAATTCTTCAATGGACCTTGAAATATCAGCTCGACATCAGCTTCATTCGGTCGGCTAAGTGCATCAGCTACCACATTCTCCTTACCAGCAATATGAGTCACAGTGAAATCGAACTCTGCTAACCGTGTTATTTGGGAATTTACTCTACGAGAGTAATTAAGCCTAGCTGTTTTAGCAAGTATGCTGATCAGCGGCTTATGATCAGTCAATAACTTAAACTTATGACCATCTATGTAATGCTCGAAGTGTAGCACTGCGGCATACACTACTAAAAGCTCTTTGCAAAACGTACCATAAAGTTTTTCTCGATCATTAAGCTTACGGCTATAAAACCCAATCGGTCTTACTATGTCCTGATCTCTTTGCTGTAGCACTGCCCCTAATGCAACATCTGAGGCAGCTGTAGTTTGTTCGAAAGGTTTTCCCAATCTACAGGTGCTAATGTGGTTACGTCACTTAACATATCCTTGGCCTTATGGAAATTTTCTCGGTCTTCTTGACTCAAGATGATAGGCCAAGACTTCTTGATCGTGCTCTTTTCACGAGTGAGATGGCTTGTTAACGATCCAAGAATTCCGGCTAGACCTGGAATGAATCGACGATAATGGCTGATCATGCCCAAGAACCTTCGCAACTGGCGTACGGTTCGGGGTTCCGTTACGTGCTTTATAGCTTGGATCTTATCTTCGAAAGGTTTATTTCCGTCTTTGGAATGTATATGACCAAGGTATTTAATTGAAGAGCATTCGATGCTACTCTTGTTAGGTTTGACCACTAATCCATATTGTTCCAGCCTGCTCAAAGCCGTTTCAAAATGCGTACGATGTTCATTTCGTGTGCGATTAAAAATTATTACGTCGTCTATATATACCCTCGCAAATGGACAATTCTAAAGGATTTCTTCAGCCAAACGCTAGAATGTCTGACTGGCGTTCTTCAAACCAAAAGGCATTCGAAGAAATTCGTGCGATCCCCCTCCTGGAAATCTGACTGCGGTGAGTGGTATCGAATTTTCCTCCATTGGTATCTGATAATACGCTTTCTGGAGATCTAAAGTTGAATAAACCTCATATCCCATTATATCTCGGAGTAAGGTACTCGGGTTAGGGAGAGGATAAGAATCACCCTTCGTCACTGAGTTTAATAGACGATAATTCCCACAAACCTTCCATTGACCCGGTTCAGGTTTGGGAACTACCACTATTGGGGAAGCAAAATAGGAATTTGACATTCTACATATCCCCTCTTTGCGCAATTGGTGAAATTCGGACAAAACAACCTGTTGCTTGTGTTGTGCTAATGGTTGAGCCTTTGGTGAACAAGGCAACGGAGCCACTAATTCTATCTGGTGTTCTTGTCCTGTCTTCAAACCTATCCTTTTGGCACTGAAAGTTTGAAACACTGCTAGGTGCTTCTCAATTATATTGGCAAAGTCATGTGTGACTGTTGGGCGAGGTAAGAGGACTGTTCTAACTACCGACGTGTTAGACTCAGTAGGTGTTGATATCCCTACGCCTTCTGCGATAGTCCTAGCTTTGGGGTCTAATGTCAGCTTGAAAGGTGTCAAGAAATCCATGCCAACGATATGTTCCTTGACATCGGATACTAGAAAATTCCATCGGAAGGAAGATTTCTGGCCTAATGTTACCGACGTTTCTTTCATCCCTTTTACTCCAATCGGACTACCGTTAGCGGCCCATAGTTGATAATCAAATGTGAGGCAATCTGCTTCCACCACGTCTGACCTAACTATGCTTACCTCAGCACCCGTATTGATAAGAAAATCTAATCCAGATAATTCATCTTTAATAATGAACTTTTTGCTGGAAAATCCGGCAATGTTTTACAGATCTCCGCTGAGTAAGAATCTGACCCTTTTGCCTTCTTCTTCGGTGCCATTTGATCTAGTCGCATCTATTGCTTTGAGTATGCCTTTTAAAGGCATATCTGGGTGCCTTTGCAATGGAACCCCCTCTACGGCTTCTACTAGCGGGGGTTTTGCCTTTTCCCGGTGATGGATTTCTCTCTACCGGTTTTGTGCTTCCTTTCCATCTGGGTCCACCTAATCGCGGGTATATACAATTTTCACCGTGGCACTTCGCACTGCGTCCGTATTCGCAATGTGCCTTACACCATCCACGTAGCCCTTCGAAGCGTTGACGCGAGTGACTCCCTCGACGTCTATTATACCTATCCTGACTCTGAAGTTTTGTAATATCACTTCGTAAGCTAGCAACTTCTCTACATATGAAACGCAAGGTTTCTTGTATAGCCAGGTTGTTTTCGTCATCCGCCCTGACTGGCTGCATCGTGATAGATTCTGCTATTGCAGCATGTACTTGTGGTTCCTGCTGTTTATACACGCCGTCTAACCCTCTGAGTTTTGTTGGCTAATCAATGCTCATTGTGTCAAATACTTCTAATGTTGTTCAAAGCCTAATTGTTAGCTCATCTGTGAAAATAGAGTTGACTACATCTCTAGATATATTCAACCTGGAAGCTTTTGTGCAAAGGCGTTCATAAAATTCGGACGGTAATTGACACCCCATTTTTTCTAAGCGTAATAATTCGCACATTTGCGCTGATCTTCCAGGCTGATATCTCTGTTGAATTTCAGCCATTAATAACTCAAATGCATTGTACGGCTTTTCTTCCACAGTTCTGTCTCTGAAATTTTCCAAAGCATTTCGGAAACTTTCAGGCAATGCCATCCATGCTGCAACAAATTTCTCCATAGGGTTCACGATATTATAAGCACTGAATATCATTTGGGCATCTCCTACTCAACTTGAATGTTTTTCTGATTTATACTGTGGTAGACTTAAAATTCTTGGACTGGCGCGGTCGCCAAATTTTGTTGAGGCCCCTAACCTATTCGAGTCTAAGAGCCCCATAGATGCCAGATTGCTTGAAGTCCTCAAATTTCGCCATGTCCTGCACTAATCTACTTGTGTCCTCAAATTTAATATCGGTTCCCAGTAAATCGACACTTAATGTTAGGCAATCGGAATGCGAAAGCAGAATCGTATTAATTCTCGAACAAATAATCTGGAAGGAGATATACGTGAACAACAGAAATATCAAATTACCTGTTCCAGGACGTCTCTTTCCTGTGTAATATAATATCAGAACAAATGTCAATTATAATAGGAATGTATTTGACGAGATGTATTCGTGTTACTAGAGAAAATGTTAAAAATGCAGCCGACCAAAATAAATAAGATCTGTCAAGGTGCGAGACACTCGAAAGCTGAAAATGGCGCACAATTCAAAGTCAAGTATTTAAACAAAGAATGCTCTGGAAAATAAAAAGAAAAAAATCTTTTTAAATAAAACTCGTTACAATCAGCCATGGTGGTTTAAATTTATCAGTCAATGTTATTTTACATATGGCGGAGGATTTAGCTTCCTCCACAATGGTTTT